>PVIW01003465.1:0-42553 GCA_004026585.1 Noctilio leporinus | reverse complement strand
TCCAACACCATTTGTTGAAGAGACTGTTTTTACTCCATTTGATTTCCTTCTGCCTTTGTCAAATATTAGTTGACCATGAGTCCTGGGTTAATTTCTGGGCTCTCTATTCTGTTCCATTGATCTATATGTCTATTCTTATGCCAGTACCAGGCTGTTTTGATGACATACCTGTGCCTTTTTAAAAATGGGCCATGCTACTTAGACAAGGAGTCAAAGCAGTTCTCCCTAATATACAGGAACAAACACGAGGAGACTACCAAGTTGAGGAGAAATATGGCTCAAATGAAAGAATGGAATAAAATCTCAGAAAAAGAAATAAAATTAATGGAGATAGCTAACCTATCAGATGCAGAATTCAAAACACTAGTGATTAGGTTGCTTGGAGAACTCAATGAAGTTTACACTAAGTGAACTAAAGAAAAATCCACAGGAAACTAACAGCAAAGGGAAGGAAGCCAGGGTTCAAATCAATTATTTGGAACATAAGGAAGAAATAAGCCTTCAATCAGAACAGCAAGAAGAAAAAGAATGAAAAGAAAACAAAGGTAGTGTAAGGAGCCCCTGGGACATCTCCAAATATACCAACATCCAAATCATAGAGAAAAGAAACAGCAACAAACTGAAAATTTATTTGAAAAAATAATGAAAGGAAATTTCCCTAATTTGGTGAAGGAAATAGGCATATAAGTCCAGGAAATACAGAGAGTTCCAAATAAGTTGGACCCAAAGAAGACCATACTAAGACACATCATAATTAAAAGGCCAAAGGTTAAAGACAAGAGGGAATCTTAAAAGCAGCAAGAGAAAAGCAAAGCGTTACCTACAAAAGAGTTCCCATTAAGACTTCTAGCTGATTTCTGAAAAGAAATTTTGCAGACAAGAAGAGATTGACAAGATGTATTCAAAATAATGAAAGCAAGGACATACAGACTGGATTACTCTAGCCAACAAAGCTGTCATTTAGAATAGAAAGGCAGATAAAGTGCTTCCCAGACAAGACAAAGCTAAAGGAGTTCATCATCATCAAGCCATTGTTATGAAATGTTAAAGGGACTAATTTAAGGAAAAGGAGAAGATCAAAACTATGAACATTAAAACAGCAACAAATTCACAACTATCAACAAATGAATCTAGCAATCAAAAACAAACTAAGCAAACAACCAGAATAGTAACAGAATCATTAGTTTGAGGATCATTTAGAGGGTTATCAGCTGGGAGTCGGGAGGGGGTGAATGAGGGTAAAGGTGCAGGGTTTGCGTAATTGATAGGTACAAAATAGACAGGGGATGTTAAGAATAGTAAAGGAAATGAAGAAACCAAAGAAGTTACATGCATCACTCATAGACATGAACTAAGGGGAGGGATGGCTGGAGGGAAGAGGGATACTAGGCACAGGGGGACAAATCAGGAAAAATTGGGAAAACTGTAATGGCATAATTAATAAAATATGTTTTTAAAAAACATAATGGATTTTACTTTTAAGTTATAAATATTAAAATTTTTTCTTTAATTTTTAATATAAAGTAGAAATCAGCTATAAGCTACTTGAACAAATGCTTTCTGGGGAGTCCTCAATAATTTTTAAAGTAAAGAGACCAGAGACCACCTGACTGGTGTGGCTCAGTGGTTGAGCATCACTCTACAGACTAGAAGGTACTGGTTTGATTCCCAGTCAGGTATATGCCTGGGTTGTGAGCCAGATTACTGATATTTATCTTGCACATCAATGTTTCTCTTCCTCTCTTCCACTCTCTCTATAAATAAACAAATAAATACATTTCCACAAAGAGGAAGAGGCCAGAGGCCAAAAGTTGGGGACCTATCCTATCATATGCTAACTGATAAAGTGGGTTCCACCAGGAAAAGTTATTAGAATTAATTAAGCTCTTTCATTTGTGAAGCTCTTTGGATAGATAAGCTATAACTTTAAAAGCATGGTTACAGTTACAGTATTTAGTTATTTAACAGAATCAAATGGAACTTTTTTATGTTGTATAACAAAATAATAGTGTAACTATTAAAATAATTAATCTAGACAAATAAACTATCTCTTTAGTTAACAGAGTGACTTTTTCTTTTTATTTTGTAGAAGAGAGTAAATGTAATTTTTGCAGTAAGTGTGAAAATATATAAACTAGACTATAAATTACCCTACAAATATCCAATTCATCTAACTGATGGGGCAAGGATAGCAAGGCAGGGCATAGAAGATGAATTGTGTGATCTGAAAGTTTGAAAACTTACTTTTGACAACCATGCAGACACATTGTGAATGACCATTACAGACCATACCCAAGCAGAAACCAACCTGAATTTAAACTATTTGGGCCCATTATCTTTTTTAGGCCAGTAGAGTTTTTATATCAATTTTCACTCATTGGCATGTTGGTTCATAAATGTGTTTTCTCTTGTTCTATGTGTTGACATGCATTCCTTCAACTGGACAATAAGCTTCTAAAAGAGACTAATGATGTCCTTTCTTGAATTTGCCTCCATCCTCTCCCAGTGACTGCCTAGTATGACATGCAAGGCTAGACTCCATAAATGTCAGCAGGTCAAATAAAACAAGATAAGATCTCAAACATGGGGTGGGGTAATAACTATCTTCTACTAATTTAAATATACCTATCATTAAAAATCAATAGTTTATGCAATAGTAAAGGGTTATTTGAAATAAGAAGAAAAAGATAAAATCTCTCATTGATGCCCTATTAAAGAAATATTCCTACTATCCAGCATAATTCCTGGGTAGGTTATGTGCTGTTCCTAATACAGTATAGCGGCTTTTTCATTTATATGTATTCCTCTTTCTTATATAACTGAGTTGTAGAAATTTATCTTAAAATGATTTTATCTTAAAACATAAAATATTTATTTCATAAATATTAATTCACTGAATTTTTCCTACATAGTTAACCAATCAAAAAAAATTTTTGAGTGTGTTTCTGTATATAATATGTGTAGAACTTTCTAGTTTATATACATTGTCTACACTACATACATTATCTCATTGGACCTTCTCAACAAGCTTGTGAAATGATTATGTTTACCCCCAATTTATAATTTAAAAAGTAGGAGCTCTTGTTAGGTTAATAACTTGTTGAAAAACATATATCTAGTATGAACTAGAGAGAACATTCAGAATCAATTCCAGAGCCATACTGCTTTTTAAACTGATAAAATATGAACATAACAGAAAAGTTAATTTTTATTATTTTAGTAAGAAAAGTATTATTTCCCTCAAATGATTTCTAAATTGTATTATACTAACTAATTGTTTTTTCCCAACTTGAATGAATAAGGGCATGGGTGAATATTTTAGTGTAAATATAGGCAAGTGAAATTTTTGCATGTGTTCTTGAGAGAAATTACTTTTTCAAAAGTGGTTATTTTTATTTGATTTTTTATTATGGTCTTAATTAAATTTTCTTCTTTAAAAATCATTCTATTTATAAATTTTGACAAAGTATAAATGTTAGTAATTGAAATAGACTATCTTCAAAATAACCTAGAGATAATTATGCTTCAAGTTTTTATAAAAGGATATTATAGCAGCACTTACCTTAAGATTTCTAGCAGGTTGGTGGGTGGTGACTGTTAACACAGTAGTTAATCTACTTATATTTTAGGCAGGTATTACCATAAAATCACTTTATGGGGCTTTCGTTCAGATTTTCTGGTGAATTCTTAAAATTAATTTTGAGTTTCATAATAACTCTCTAAGAAATCAGTTCAAACCTATACTCAAAATCTAGAACACAGAGTAATTTAAAGTTAGAAGCAAACAGAAGGCTCTATACCACCATTAATAAAAGCAATGGAATAGAAAATTGCTTTTTCACTTGGTTTATTTATTTATTTATTTATTTAGTATTTTTAGAGAGAGGAGCAGGGAGAGAGACATCAATGTACAGTTGCCTTTCACCTGCCTCCAGCTATGGACCTGGCTGGAGACCTGGCTTGCAACCTGGTTATGTGCCCTGGCTGGGAATCAAACCAGCCACCTTTGGGTTTGCAGGCCAGTGCCTTATTCACTGTGCCACCAGCCAGGGCCTCAGATGTTATTCTCTTAGTATCTCAAAATTCATAGCATAGCACCTTAGTGACATGACTTCTCCTTGCAATGAGCAACAGTTTTCTTTGGAATTCCCATCTGATTAGAATGGTTGCTCTCAACCCTTTCCAAATATAAGCTCCCTGTAACCTCTTAAATTAACCTCTTCTAGATGCCATCTTTGAGTGGCCTCTACAAACTCAACGACATTTATATGTATATGAAAAATCATGAAATAACCTACCAGACTCTCTCTATATGTATATACATTTATCATTCCCCTAGAATATATATTCCATGAAGACAAGGACCTTATCTTATTCCTCAAATGCTGTTGAATGAGTTAAACAAATGACAGCTAATGAACTAAATAGCTCATCGTGTGTAATCTATACTGATGTTAGAATTAGATAAACATAGTGGGGCAAAGAGGATAGTCTATGGGAGAGTCAGCGATCTTTTGAAGGAGTTTAGGAAACCATCTGCTGTTCATGGGGTATATGGGTTCCTTTGGTGGCATTGTGAATCCCAGAATTCTCAAAGCTTTCTTACATAGCTTTGGTAAAATTTAAGGATCTATTTCATACAATGTTTCTATCTGAAGGCAATATAGCCCAAGTGTAAGACTGGGGAATTTGGATTCAGACTCTTTTGGTTCAAGTCTCAGTTTTGACACTTACTAACGACATGGCCTTGGAACTAAAAGTGTCATTCACTTTTGAAAACTGTGAGGCTTCAAGGATACGTAAAGAATATAATACAATGCCACACATAGTAAGCACGCAATGATTGCTATTTATTTTTATCATCATAAAATCCCTATATGATCTTTAGGGTCCAGAATTTGGGCCTCTAATTTAAGATAAACATGTTAATTAACATAAAATGGAAGAATGGCTGAAGAAGGAATTTAGTTTAGAAGAAATATTTTTAATTCTTAGGAAGAAATTGGATCTGCTAGAGTTACAATATAGAAACACGTAATGGAGAGTTAGCTAAGTGGCAATTTTAACACTCACTGTTTTTATTTGAGCACTCGATCCAGTAAAAACCACCAGGAATCAGGCACATGCATTTCAATGTATAGGGGGAAAAAAGAAAGATATCACTTACCATTGGTACCTGAATAGACAGCATAACTTCAAAGCAGAGTCTATGTATTTTGATTTTGAAATCATTAAGTATTCCAAAACAATGATTATCCACTGCCAGCTTTAACTTCAATTGTGAGAATTTTGGTTGTTGCCTACATTTAAAAATAGACACAAAGTTTTTCTTAAGTCCCAGTTCACTTCTCTCCAAGTTCTATTATCTTGGATGGTAGAATCTCCCATGTAAAGAGACTGCTGCTGGACCAGTGCTTTATCAAAACAAAAATGTTTAAAGTGTCACACCCTAGAGCATGTCTGAAAATATTTAAGTGATTCTGCCATTCAGGGCTATGCAATGGTTGAAATTCAATGCTTATCAAGGTAAGCTATAGACAGATGACCTTCTGAAAGTCTATGTTAACTGCTTCTAAGAAATAGAAAGAACTATGAAGAAAATGGAAATATTACAAGGGTTAGTTCCATGAAGTGTGAACAACCAGAAGCAGAAGCTCTGCTGAAGTAAGATTCATAGCTCTGGAGAGAAAGGTCACAGCGTTGTCAATGAACTCGTGACCACATACAATGCACATACTCTTACACAAAGTTTCTTGCCTGTTATATTATTAACCTTTTTTTCAAATTTTCTCCTATTCCATAACAATACTCTTAAAATTTACCTCCTAGTTCTTAAGACATTCTTTTCTCAGTCATTTTTATGGATTCTTCTGCTCTGAAGGACCAACCTCAGTCCTCTTCTCTAGTCTCAAGTTATTCCAAGCAGAGTCAGGGAATCATCTGCCACAAAGCAATATTTTTGGGCCTTTAATATTCAGATTCCTATGCCCACTTTGGTTCTCCAAAATTGAAATCTTTGGGTCTGGGAAAGAGCAAATGGCTTCCTACATTAGTATTATAAATCTCAGAATTCTCAAAGGCTTCATAATATGTCCTCTGTGAAATTCAAGGGTCTATTTTATAGAATGCTTTTATCTGAAGGTGACACAGTGAGGGGTAAGGAGGACAGGGACTTTACAGCCAGACTGCTTGGGTTCAGGTCTCAGTTTTGGCACTTATTAGCAATATGACCTCAGCAATATAAATTCCCTCACTTACAGATATTGTAAGGTGTCAGAGATAATCTATATAAAGTAGACATATATGTAGAGGGCTTAATACAATGCCACAGATAATAGGAGCATTTATGACAAGTTTCTTGGTTAATTAGATACGGACCACAGCTGGAGAACCACTGGGTGATATCTATTTCTAAAGTTTCAGATCCACTTTTTAGGATGATTACTTAAAGCTTTTCAGTGGCTTCCCATTGTATAAGATCCTGCATTAACTCAAACTTCTTGCCTTTCTAGCCTCCTCTCCTGCCTTTCTTCTTGCTAAGAACTAGTCATACAGAAAACCCTATTGGGCACATATCTGGGTTGCAGGTTCGATATCCAGTCTGGGCATGTATGGGAGACAACCAATTGGTGCTTATCTCTTGCGTCAATGTTTCTCTCTTGCCCTTCCAAAAGCAACGAAAAATATCCTCATTTGAGGATAAAAAAAAAACAAAGATAATGAATCTCAGGACCCTTTACTGGGGACTCTGGTTTGTTGACTCAAAATTTGGGATTTTTGATGAGAGTCCCAGGTGATGTCTATGGAAAATAAATTTGAGCAATATTAGAATGTGAACAGCTCCCAACTCACACCACATCCACACAGATCTGTATGGTATTGAGAATTAACCTTTACTCCCAAGTTTAAAATCGGATCATCAATCTTTTAAATGACTATTTCATTTGTTTCTTTTTTTTTACTTTTTAAAAATGTTTTCAATTACTATTGATAGTCAATATTATATCTGTTTCAGTGTGCAGTGCAGTGGTTAGACATTTATATAACTTACAAAGTGATCCCCTGATATAATTAATTTTTAAAGAAATTCTAAATTGTCCGAAATGCCTAGCAGAGATAGTGCCTCAGAATAAGGCTGTCCTCATATCTGCATATCTACAGGACAGAAAAGGGCAGTCCCAAGCTAAAGTACTTTACAATATGATAAAAGAAAAAATGAAAAGAGAAAGTGGAATAATGAAAAGTACCTCAGCTCAAAAGTTTGTGTCCAAGGAAAATCAGAGTTATTAAAAGTTATTTAAATAAGAGAGAGAAAGAAAAGGCATGGAAGAAGATAGTTTTTAAAGTCTGCTCTATTGGAGATGGCTTTACTGTGATGTTTCTGAGTACTGTCACACAGCTTACATATCTGCAGTCACCCAGAGAACTACTTACTCTACTGTAAAAGAATATTAAAATGGCTCTGTGGGTTTTTTTTAAAGACATAAAGAATTACTCTATGAGATCTATTATCTATATAACTAAGTCTGAAAATGATTGTTTTAAGGAAGGAAAGAGAAATAATCAAGGAATAGGTAGAATAAATATCTGGAGTTGGAGAAGAATAGCCTACAGATCAAAAGTTCCACTAAAAAGTATCACAATGATAAGCAGAATAAAAATTTTAAAGACCTACAGCTAGGCATGCTTTGTAAAATTTCTGACATAAAAATTTCAAAATAATTTCTTTAAAGCCTCCAGTATAAAAGAATAGAAGTTTTAAAAGAGTATGGATGAAAATGGAATTTCATCATTACTGCTTGAAGGAAATGACATAATGTATTTAAAGTTTGGGAGTTAAATGATGAACCTGAAATTTTATATATAGCCAAATTATATGGATCAAATGTAAGGGAAAAAAAGAAAAATGTTTGGGTGACAAGGGCCCAGAGTTTTCTAATAGATATCCTTTACAAGGAAAAATACTTCAAGGTGTACTCCAACAACATTAAGGAAGAATCCAAAATAGAGGAGGATGTAGTGTTAAAAAAAAATACAGATTTTAATACCAAAGTGCAATGAAAAGAAGAGTTATGCAGCAATTGCAGGAGGAATAAGCTTTAGGAACTATTCAAGTTCAATAATTATATTGAATAATTATATTAATTGGACAAGATGAACAGAAAGAAAGTAGAAAACCTACAGATCAAGCCTTTATATAGCAGCGGTCTCCTTAGTCCACAATCAAGTGGTCAATTAGCCTTTCCCTCACTGTATAGATCCCTAGGTAGCATTCAGAACCCAGTTCATAGCTTTTTCTGTCAACAATCAGACATGTATCATGTGTGCCTTCTAACTGCAGGGTAGTTTTTTCTAAGCTATCCAGGTAATTAGCCCACAAAGCACTCCTCACTAGGCTGTGATTAGAAAGTACCCCCTTCCTAGCCCTGGCTGGTGGCACAGTGGATAAGGCATCGCATGTGAACCCAAAGGTCGCTGGTTCAATTCCCAGTCAGGGCACACAATCAGGTTGCAAGCCAGGTCTCCATCCAGGTCCTTAGCTGGAGGCAGGTGAAAGGCAACCATACATTAATGTCTCTCTCCCTCTCTGCCTCTCTCCCTGCCCCTCTCTCTAAAAATAATAAATAAAATCTTAAAAAAAAAAAAAAAAGTACCCCCTCCCTAAGGCAACTTTTCCAATTATATATGCATGGGAGTAGAGAAAGATGGATGTGTCTCACACTCACTTCAGTATCTTGATATCTATTCTATCTGCCTCTCACCCAACACTGTGGCAGGGAAAGTTCCTCTAGTAGCTTCCTATTCCTGCTGTAACAAATAACCAAAAACTTAGAGGTTTAAACCTTTATTCTTTTATAGTTGTGAAGTTCAGATATCTAAAATCAAGGTGTTTTCAGGAATGTTTTCCTTCTCAATGCTTTAGAGGATAATTCATTTTCTTACCTTTTTCTGGAGGCCACCCACATTCCTTAGTTTGAGAACCCTTCCTCCCATCACTCCAGCCTCCTACTACTGACTCTGATCCTCCACCTTTGTTCTCTTCAAAGATCTTTGTGATTACACTGGGCCCACCCAGGTCATTCAAGATAATCTTACAACTATTAACCATATCTGCAAAGTCTTTTTCATCATCTAAATTAACATATTCATAGAGTTCTAGGGGCTGGGGCCTGAATAGCTTTGGGGAGGAGGCATTACTTATTCTACAACTGTTCCAATCCAACATTCTGTTATCCATGTTTTGGGTTTAACCATGTTTAATATGATTATTATTAATCTATCATTGAATTGTATTGATTCTACTCTGCAAAATAGCTTGATAACTTTGTGCCACTGCCTTAGATCAATCTTTTACCTTTTTTTTTTTTTTGCCTGGACTACATCAATGATGAACCCTTTTGGTCTCTTACATTCAAATCCATCTCATTCTCTTTCCTATGGTTATTGGAGTGAGTTTAACAAAAAGCAATCCAACTCATACTTCCCTATGTAAATAAAATGTAACCCCACAGCCTTCAGAGTAAATTATAAATCCAGTGTGTTTGGCTCCTGGCTACTACTCTCCTGACACACCCACAACCAGTTCCCTAAATGTACTCTCACATGAGGTTGCATAAATCTCAGAAACTTTCCCAAATGAGCCACATTCTTTCACTTCTCTTCCTGCATTTTTGCCTCTGCCTGAAAGAACCATCCCCTTCCTCCACCTAACTTACTCCATGTGTCCCCCAAGACTCAGTCCCGACTTTAGATCTTCTCTTATGCCTTACCTGACCACATTCTCACGTTCTTCATTTCTCTTTCCAGACTTCTTCAGGATGCTGAAAGTTCTTCAATCGCAGCATTCATGATGCTGTATTATAAGTGTTGGTTTACTTGTCTGTCACTGTCAATTGCTTGTGAATTCCTTCAGGGTGTTGACAATGTCATCTATTTCTATGTGGTGGCAGAAAGACTGGCACATATTTATCCCTCAGTAGAGTATTTTTTTGGATGAGCGAATATACTATAACATGCTTTGGCCAATTGCCTTTTTTATTCTTTTATCATTATCCATTATTTAAATATATCAAAAGACTGGACAAACTTGTGCATGAGCATATTCACACACACAAGCACACACTCACATAGTACACATCTCACTATCATTTTACCAATGAGTTGAGAGAAATCAATTAGCAAACACGATCAGAAAAAAGTGCACAACATATACTCAAGTAAAACTAGACTGAAGCTATACCAAGAAACCAATGTAGAAGAATCAAAAGAACTGGAGATTGGAAGAAAAAAATTTTCCCAATGTTTCTTCAAATTTACTTCTTTAATGCACAAGAATCATCATCACCTCACATGAGTATAGCATGTTTTAGCTTTCGCATTTTAACTTTAAGACTGTATGAGTCAAAAAGGCTAGGTATGTGTTGCCCCAATTTCAGATGCAAAAAAATAGAAGCTTAAGGGGAGGGGGAGTGAATTCTTGAAAGAAATCCACAAAAAGTTGGTATTATAAAATAGAAGGTAGAATACTGAACTCACTCGAGGAGTTTGTGAAAATAATGATGCCTGATCCTCTCCCCAAACCAACTAAATTAGATTCTTGGGTGTAAAGAGGGGTGTTTCTAGCATCTGTACTTTTTCAAAGCTTACCAGATGTTTCTAATAGCAACCAGAATTGAGAGGCACCGGATTAGAATTCAGGTGTTCTGACTTTAGTTCAATGGGTTTTAAACTGCACAATGACCAGTCAAAATAGTTGGTCTATATTATGTTTTACAACTGGTGTTGCCATTAGGTTATTTTTTGTCATGATGCTGTAACAGGAATAGGGGTGACGGTTGGTATTTGTTTTTACTGAATTAATATTTTCTGATACTTTTTAAGGAGAGGGCAGGATTGTCGATGTTTAAACAGCATTCAAGACTGAGGTTCTAAGAATATATTTTCTTGATAACTAAATAGCAAGGTTAACTATGAACAAAGAGAAGGGGTTGAGATGGAAAGATGAAGAGATAGGCATGGTACATGGCAACAAATATGTTCCTTGTCTCTTAGAGAACATGACAAAGTATGTCCTTACAAAATCCAATCCAAATGCTGCCATTCAAGTATTTGAGGAAAGCTCTGAACCCCCTTTAACTCTCTGATTTCTCATTTGCACAGGGGCATACTGACAGGAGGTTAGTTGCCCACTTAAAATATTAGATCCTAGAAACTGAATGCATCTCCATGTCACTGTCACACGAGGCTGATTGGTAGGAAAAGCACACCTCACAAGGACATTCTGAGGGATGAACGGGTTACGCAGCTCTTGGAAATACAAACAGCTCTCATAAAAATGTTACCATGGACATGCTTTCTCCAAGGTAAACTGTAATTTACACTTTTACCCTGGGCATAATTGTTAGTTTTTATCCTTTTTTTCTGTTCACGCCCCTCTATTCTTCCCTTGGGCCTCAAAGCCACAAGAGTTTTCACAAAAATAATCTTTAAAACATACTACATTTACCCTCTTATTGACCCCTTAAACTTGCTCTTTATCACTCCAGGGCATTTTAAATTGTTCTAAATTTGTTTTAGAGGCTGTGGGTGTATTCTCTCCTCTATAGGTATTCATAACCCCCATTAACTTCCATGGGAATTGAATACACACATATCAGAGTGAAACCAGGCCCTTATATGTTTAAATATATTCAAGATAAAATAAAAACTAAAAACTAAAATCTAGGAGAAAATGTATAAAAAATGAGACCATGTTGTGCTTAATTAAAGAAGTTTACATTTATAGATAACTAAAATAGCATACCAGCCCCCTAGCACTATTTCCAATATGTTCTTGGTCTCAGGCTATTTGCAGTAAAGTGTTTACATTATCAAATGAAACATGTGTGAGTAACTGCCTCACCAGATATGTATGCTTGGCCCTGTGAGTCTTGGCTCTGTGTTATAAATACAGAGGTGCAAAGGCATTGTTTTGGCCAATATTAAGTCACTTGTGGGTAGAATTTGATCTTTCCTATTCATTGTCAGCTTTTAAAATTATGTCATAAACACTTGTAAAATTTGCATATATAAGTCTGCCTACATGTGTGCCCATGAAAATTGATTAATGGAGTTCCAAGAAGTCCAATTTTTTTCTTATAAACCCAGAACTGTGTAGAGCATACCCTCTCTCTGAACATTACTAGGAGGCAAATACAAACTTTACATACATATTTTGGTGCTCCTTTGAAATGTTTGCTTTGAAATACAGATATATCACACATGCAAATAAATACACTAATTCACCCATGCGTTTAATGATATGAAGTCAACTTTAAACCCCACAGCAGTAAGAAGTGCAATATTAAAATTCATTTCCATTTTACAAATAAACATTGTGCATTTCTCAGATAAAATGTGAGAAAATATGAACCTCGGTGAGTTTCAAACAGTTTAAAATAAATGAATCTTTACTGAAATATATAGTCATTCTGAGGAGATTTTGTAAGTTATTTCTTCAATTGCACTATTTAGTCATTTGTTAAATAAATAATACTTTATTAAGTAACACCCTTATGAAGGGAAAGCACCCAATACAGCTCTCAGAAGTAATCAGGATATATCTAGGAAGTCAGTCAGTTGGGAGAATATTGTTTCTTTTATATACATAATTACAGTGGAATTAAATTTAAAATAAGCATTGTCAAATTAACAGATATGCATGATTACATGCAGACATTTTAGAAATATGCTATTTCAAACACAATATGATTTTTCAGCGCTAAGCCTGTCTGGATGGATCAAAAGTAAGCTGTTTGAAAATCCTGAAGGTCTTGACCTTTCTTCATTCTCTTGAATTTCTGCCTCACATCCTTCTGAGGAGTAGCTTGAATGAGCTGAACTAGCCAGCCTCCAGTCTAGAGCATTTAATTAAAGTACCTAATCAGTGACAATTGTTTTATAGAGATTTATGACTCTTCCTACCATTTTTACAATAACCATAATCATTGATACGATTTATTTAGTTTCTATTAATCCCAAAAACTGTGCTAAATCCATTATAAAGTTTCACTAACCATCAAAATAAGTTTATGAAATAGGCATTTTACAGGTGTAAGACAACAAAACCAGAAATAAACTATATGTAGTATGTGAGTCTTCCAGCAGGATTCACCTTGAGAAGCCCTCAGCCCCAAGCCCTGGAGGCTGCTTCTTTTCACCTGCTGCCACCTCCGGGCGGCTGAGCTTTGCACACCACACTGAGTGGGCACCTGTGTTCAGTGTCTGCCCCTATTTAAGAAAAACCCACAGAATGAGACCAAGTCAGCATAACTTTCTAAAATTTTATTTTATTCTAGTAAGAACACTTAAGAGGGGATCTATCTTCTTAACACATTTTTACGTGTGTAATGCAACATTGTTGACTACAGCTGCCATGCTAGACAGCAAATCCCTAGAATTTATTCATCTTACTTAACTGAAGCTTTCTACTCCTTGGTTAGTAACTCCCATTTACCTCTCCCCCTAGAACGTGCAACCACTATCCCACTCTTCAATAATATAAAATTGACTCTTACACCCTATATGTGGAATCATGTAGTATTTGACTTTCTCTATACTGGATTATTTCACTTAATATAATATCTTCCTAGGGCTGTCATAACCAATTCTTACAAATTTGGTGGCTCCAAACACTAGAAATTTACTTTCTCTCAACTGGCAACAAACATAAAAAGAAACAAACTTCATCCATGTGGTGATAAATAGCAAGACTTTTTTTTATTATCTAAGGTTGGTAATATTCCATTGGATATATGTAGCACACTTTCTTTTTCTACTCATCTCCTCTTTGGTTGGTTGGTTGTTTGTTTTTACCATAGCTATCCATTCTGAAAGGTAAAATAATATCTCATTATGGTTTTGACTTACATGTCCCAGATTATTAGTAACTTTGAACTTTTTTTCACATAATAGTTGGTCATTTACATGTTTTCTTTAAAGAAATGTCTATTCAAGTCCATAGCCCACTTTTAACCAACTTTTAGCTTTTGCTATTAAGTTGTAGGAGTTCCTTATATATTTTGAAATTTAATCCCTTAACATATAAATTGTTTTCAAATATTTTTCCCATGTCATGGGTTTCCTTTTCACAGTTGTTTCCTCTGCTGTGCAACTTTTTAGTTTGATTTCAAATATATATTATAAAACTACAGTACCAAAACAGTATGGTACTGACATAGATAGACTGCCAAACCAACAAAACAGAAACAGAGAGCCCAGCAATAAATCAACTGACTTCTACAAGTGTGCCTAGAGCACACAATGGTGAAAGGATAGCATCAACAAATGGTGTTAGAAAAACTGAATATTCACATGCAAAAGAATAAAATTAGACACTTTTATTGGACTACACACAAAAATAAATGAATTGAAGACTTGAATATAAGATCCAAAATTGTAAAACACTTAGAGAGAAGATAGGGGAAAGCTTCAGGACATTGATCTTGGCAGTGATTTCATGAATATAACACTAAAAGCACGGGTGACAAACATAAAAAGAAACAAGTAGAACTACATCAAGCATAATTTTGAAAACAACTTGAAATCTACCAGCAATGGGTGGTAGACATGATATAATACCTGAAACTATACCCCAAAACTTAAATTTAATATTCATCAGTCCTCTCTCTCTTCAAAATAGTATTGACATTTAGGTATAAAGAATGCATGAAAATCTTTACTGAAGATCAGAGATACATTGGAATCCCCAATTCAGGGAATGACAATATCCAGAGGGGATGGAGTGGATTATAATCTAGGAACCATCCGTGAAAAACATGACAATTTATACCTGTAAATTAAGATATATTTATAAATTATTATTTATTCTTAAATTATATTTAATTAAGTCTTTCTAAAGATAGAATGTTGACATTGAACTGTAAACATGGAGTCAAAAATTGTTTTGAACTGAAAAGGACATTTGAAAATAATTTTCCTCAGTCCTTTCTCTTAAGCAGAGGTAAAAAAATAATTATAGTTTGTTTTTTCTTTTTTAGCTATAACAGAATTACCAGGACACCTAACTGTGTTTCATCCTATTTCACCTCAATATGAGAAGACTGTGTTGGGGACTACCTTTTAAAAAAAATCATTATATCTTCTTGGTCAGCTGTGTCTAGTTTAATTACTGTATAATGACTACTTTGGATCAAATGTAAAATAAACCAATTTTCTTATTACTAACTTTTTAAAGTTATGTATTCATGAATTACATTTATGTGTGCATTCACATATTGCATTTCCTTGCTAATTATGTTCTCTAAAAGGGTACAATCCTGTCTGTCTTATTCATACTGAGACCAGAATTTAGATCAATGTCTGAAAAACAACAGATAGTAAATAAGTGCCTATTAAATAAATGAAATGCACATTTTTCTGCCCCAAACAAAATATATATATTTGCCTTAACTGATGAGGCTCAGTTGGTTGACCATCATCCCACAAAGCAAAAAGTTGCTGTTTCAATTCCTGGTCAGGGCACATGCCTAAGCTGCAGGTTCAGCCTGATTGGAACACAGATGAGAGACAACCAGTTGATATTTTTCTTTCAAATCAATGTTTCTCTCCCTCTTTTCCCCATTTCTCTAAAAATATAAATAAATACATATTTTTAAAAGATATATCTTAAAACTGACACCTGCCTCTTTCCCTTACCTTCGTAAATGTCCATCACCAAGTTCTTTCAAATTCATCTCCTAAGTAGTTCTTCAGTCAACTTCTATTGTCATCCCCCTGGACCAAGAAAGTTTAGTAACTTTGGGCCTCAAATTAAATGAAACTCCAGTCTCCACCTCAGTATTCTCTCACTTGATTTGGATCAGGTCTCATACACTACACCTGAATTGTCCACATGCCATGTTAGTTTTCTTGGGCTGTCATAACCAATTCTTACAAATTTGGTGGCTCCAAACACTAGAAATTTACTTTTTCACTGTGTAGAGGCCACAGTCTGCCATGAAGGTGTCCATAGAACTGTCGTTCCTCCAGAGGTTCTGGAGAAGGACCTGTTCCTTTCAAGCTTCTGATGATTGTCCACATTCCTTGGGCTGTAGCCTCTCAATCCAACCTCCCCCTCCGTCTTCATATAGCCCTCCCTTTTGTGGTTCTTTTCTCTTCTTTTGTCTCTTAAAGGATGTATCATTGGATTTAGGGCCCACTGGGATAATCCAGGATGACCTCATCTTATATCTACAAAAGCCCTTTTTCAAATAAAGTTACCTTCACAGGTTCCAGGGTTCAGGTCTTGGACATACCTTAATGGGGGCAACAATTAAATTCACTACACTCCCTTTCTCAAAACACTGTCACAGTTTCTATTGTTCTTGCTCTTGGGATAAAAGACCAAAGTTTATAAATGGTTGAAAAATCCCCAAGTGATTTTACCCCTGATAGACCTTGTGCCTCTCTCTCCTCTGGGATATGTGCAACACTGGCCTCCTTGTAGTTTCCCCATCTGGCCACCTGCTCCCACCTGTGACTGCTGCATATATTTTTTCATCTCTCAGCAAAAGCTCCCTCATATCCTCCCTGTTCCCATGTCAGCAGAACCTTCCTTTCACCCCCATCTCACTACAAGAAAAAGCCTAGTGCCTTTGCTGTATTGAGTTCAGAGTTGCTTTTCATAAAATAACATATCTGTTTGTAATTAGACAGTATTTTCATTAGTGTGTCTAATGGGACTAAGAAGATGTGACTAATGCCTGCCTCCTTTGCTTGTTTGAACCTCCATGAGAGCGAGGATTAGACCTGTTGATTGATTGATTGATTGATTGATTTAAAAGACACTTTCTTTTTAAAAGATTTTATTTAATTATTTTTAGAAAGAGGGGAAGAGAGAGAGGCAGAGAGAGAGAGACATCAATGTATGGTTGCTTTTCACCTGCCTCCAGCCACAGACCTGACTAGAGACCTGTTTTGCAACCTGGTTATGTGCCCTGGCTGGGGAATCACACCTGCAACCTTTGGGTTCACAGGCCAGTGCCTTGTCCACTGTGCTACCAGCCAAGGCCAGGCCTGTTGATTTAGATCTTTGTATTTATTTCCCCACTTACCAATGTTTTAAGGACTGGCATAGGCTTAGCACGTACTAGGAAAGCAACGAAAGTTTGTTGAATGAGAGAATACATGACTGAATGCATTAACAAGTTTAAATATAATTCTCTGACCATTTGGGGTCATCCTAGTAAAACAGGTGAATTAGTACTCATGAAATATTTCTACTAATTTCTATAAACAATAAGATTACATGTACACTGAACTGATATACCAACGATGTAAGTAAAAAATTGAGTCATTAACTCAAAAAACAATGCACTTGTGATGATTAAATCTTCTAATAACTTTCTTGACTTTGTTTTGTAGTGTAGATATAGGCCACAAGTCTATCACTAATCTTTAAGTCTGTCACTAATCACCGATTTTGACTTGATGGGACTTAACAGGCATCACTGTCTTGGAATCCACTATGAAAGAGCAAGCCATATTATTGTTGAAACAGTAATAGACCCCATATAAAATATAGCTCTCAGCTTTTGTGATTCCATGGGAACTTCATTCTAACAATGGTGCTAGCTGAGAGAAGGCTGGCTCATGTTAAATCGAAAGACATGTGATATCCATGCTATAGCAGGGGTACATTTTATTTTATGACTTAAATAAAAACATTTCTAAAATCACATATCCTGTGATAACAAGATTCAAAGAAGAGCCTAGGGTTATTGGAACACATGAAATTCAGCTTGAAAAGAATTTAGTGGGTTTAAAATTATTTGAAGATCATATGAAAGTAAGGAATTTTCTTCTAGCTCCAGTTTAATACCTACTATCACTATGGGGATACAAGTAGCTAGCAAAAAAAAAAAACCTTTCTACCAGCTGATTCATATTCCTACATAGAAAGTTGCCTAAACTCTATGTTCACGGAATGAAAGACTCTGACTAAAGGATATTTAGTTATTCATTAATTCATGTATAACAAAATCCCAAGGAATTTGAAAAGTCATGATAAATTAAAGCTGTATGTGTTGTAGCCCCTCTTAAAATGAGGACATAAATCTACTAGTGAATACTTTTAATTACTTTTACATTTTGCAAATGAATAGTATGGTATATCTAGTCACTATGTTCATGCTGCCAGTTGTTATGCATACTTAATTCTGAATATTTTTCAAATAAAAATCATTAAAAATGCTAAAGTCAGACCCAATCAGCAAAAGTTACTTTCATGTTAAAAGGTTCATTGGAAGCTCCAATTTATTTAAAAGACTGAAGGAGATTTTATAACTCTAAATGGTGCATCACATTCCACTATATTTTCACCTCCTGTGGATTTAAGACTGTTACATTGATTTTAATATAAATGTTTACATCTAGGTCTCCATTTTACTGATCACTAATAGAACATTAAGAATTAATTTTGAAAACTGAAAGATTTCCAAATCTAAGTAACACTTGTATAATCAATAGGAAGGAGGTGGTCCAATAGTTGAGCATAATAAGTATCAATTATTCTTATGTTATTTAACTAACTCACTTTAAATTTTTTTCTTATCCTTTTTTTTAAAAGACTTTATTTATTATTCTTCAAGAGAGGGGAGGGGAGAGAGGCAGATAGGGAGAGAGACATCCATGTATGGTTGCCTTTCACCTGCCTCTAGCTACAAATCTGGCTAGAGACCTGGCTTACAACCTGGCCTGGCTGGGAATCGAACCAGCGACTTTTGGGTTCACAGGCTGGTACCTTATCCACTGTGTCACCAGCCTGGGCTTCTTATCCATTTTAATATTAAAGAGAACACTTCTTAATTGTTGGGTCACTGGAGGTCAAGAGAAAAGTCTGAAACTTGTCTAAAATTTACTTTAAGGTATAGGTGTTTATCATGTTGATATCCTGAATCATATTCTGATTTTTGAGGCTTTGAGCATCAGCCTTCTCTGTCTGGGGAATGCGATGAGCACAGGTACTGAGCAGAGGCCCTGGGTGTGTGCTCCCTTTCAGCAGCATCAGCATAGTTATGCTGAAAGGACCACCTAGTCTAATTCCTAGAATCATTTCCATCAATAACACTGGTAATTTTTTAGCAGTTAAGTCAATAGCTATCTTCTCCCTAAAATGTGCAGTTTTAAACTGTAAAAAAAAGAAAAAAAGAGTCACCTGTAATAAATAGGCTCATTTGTGAGCACTTGTCAGTTGTACAAGGAAAAGCTTCTTTAGGTTTTTACAGCAGCCCTCTAGCCCAGAATGATAGGCTTAGATTAAGAGGTAGCTATTTTTATTTATTTGTAAAAAGATGATACATGGAATATGCTAATTCTAGTGTTGTTGTTTCAAATCAGATCAGAAATGAATTCTATTTCAACAACATTTAGGCTAAATTCAGGACTTTTGTACCTTCAGTAAACGAAGATGCATGCATGTATCTTTGCCCCAAATGAGTTGATTAAACAAGTAGATACTTAAAAAGCCAAAGAACTATATAAGGGGTAAGATAAATCACAAATCATTATTTAATACAAAGAATAACTTTATTACCCAAGTATAAACCATATAGCTTTGAAAAGAAATTGGGGAAAGAAGGATAAATATAGCTTAGTCTTTTTTACCTTTTTAAATTGTATTTATCTTTAAAGAGAGGGGAACAGAGAAAGAGAGAGAGGGAAACATCAATGTGTGGTTGCCTCTCAAATGCCCCCACTGGGGATCTGCCCTACAACCCAGGCATGTGCCCTGACTGGGAATCAAACCAACAACCCTTTGGTTCACAGGCCAGTGCTCTATCCACTGAGCCACACCAGCCACAGCATAGCTTAGTTTTTATATTGGCAAAACTGATTTTGATCATTTGGTTTGTTACTTCAAAATAATCATGTAAAAATGATGTAGCTTTTAAAAGACAAATGAAAACTAAAGAAACAATGTTATATAGTGGTTAAATACATGAACTGGGGTCCTGATTGGTGTGACTCAGTGAGTTGGGCATCACCCTGCAGACTAAAATACCATCAGTTCAATTCCTGGTCATGGTAAATGCCTGGGTTGCAGGCCAGGTTGCCAGTTGGGAGCATGCAAGAGGCAACCAATTGTTTCCCTTGTGCATGATGTTTCTCTTCCTCACCCTAAAAATAAATAAATAAAACATTAAAAAAATAAATACATGGACAGGAGTTATATTGCCTGAATCTGAACCCTAACTCTGCCACTTAATAGCTACATGACCTTGAACATGTTACTGAACTTCTCTGTATTAAGTTTTCTCATCTGTAAAATGGAGATAATAAGAATGTCTATGTCATAGGGTTATTCCTAGAATTAAATAAGCTAAAACACAAAAGAGACTTCAAACAGCACTAACGTATAGAAAAACCTACATATTTATTACTATAACTGCTATCTAATTACAGATGTGGCCCCTCAGGAAATAGTGAGAGAATAGCAAGGTAAAATTACAAATGAGTGCCCTTTGTCCATTGGTCCATTTGTTCTCAGTTTCATAGTTCAAGGTTTTCCAAGGTAAAAAATAAAGAAATTTCAAAGTGGTAAAAGAAAGATCATGAAATACCTGGTGCCTGGAGAGTAGTTAAAAGCTCTGACTGGAAATTTAGAGATGCATGTTTAAATCTTATTCTGCCACTAACTAGCTTTGTTACCTTGAATAGGTTACATAACCTCCCTGAGTCTCAGAACAGAAATTCTGCAAATTAGGAATAATAGTACCTAATTCATAAAGTTACTATAAGGATCAAATGAAATAATATATGTAAATCACTGAAGATACAGTAGGAGTTCAATAAATGTTACCTATTTCTATCAGGTCATAATGTAGCATTAGGGAAGACATGACCTATATAACATATCTGCATTAGTGTGAAATTTTTAAAAGTAGAGAACAAACCAAATAGCATACTAAATAAAACTGTTACCCAGTAAGGACATGCACAGTTAAAACTACTTTTTACATCTTTCTTATTACAGCCTTGCAGATAAGCAAGTATGTACTGTATAACTGTTTTTCATACAATAAATCCAAAAAGGCTTACAAGGGTAATAGAAATTGGAAATCAGGGACACCATAAAACAATTCAAGATCACAAATATTTAATTTCAGTTCTGACCAAATTCTTAGCCTTCACATTTTTCTCTAAAAGCAGGGGACTGAGTAGGAAAAAAAAATCCAAATAGTTTCTGTATTGTATCCCCTCCCCTCTGGTTGAGGTGTTAAAGGGCTCCATGGCCTACCTGCAGTTATTTGGAACTTATTTCTACCCAACGCCTACCTGAGTAGCTCAGCAAAAAAGACTTCAATACAAAAACTTCCTTACACTTCCTCAAAGAGTGTATGAATGCAATTCCTTGATCAATAGTTTTCATTTATGTGCGTAACAGGTTTTTAGGAAACTATTAATTGCCTCTGAATATTGAGTTTAGTTTGTTAGTGGCCACAGAGAAAATATTTCTTCATCACATTTTTAATTTCCTGCCCTTGAGTTAATAGCCTCAATAGTAAGTCCATTTCATAAAAGGAAAATTAATTAATTCATCATTGAAATCAAGCTTATAGAATTTTGTTAGTCTCCAAAGGTAGGACTGCAGAAAGATTAATAAAGCTTAATTAATAGAATTAATTGATTAAATAAAATTAATTAATAAAGGCTTAATTCTGTCCAGTTGTACCATTAATTTAGATTTCATAAAATAATTTCACTTACTTGAGAACCATGAAGTTTCAAAGATATTAGCTTTTTTTTTTAAGAGTTTAGTCATTATTTTTAGAGAGTGAAGGGTAGGGAGGAAGGAAGAAAGGGAGAGTTGCATGGTTGTCTTTCACCTGCATCCAGCTGGGGACCTGGCTGGGGACCTGGCTGGAGACCTGGCTTGCAACCTGGTTATGTGTCCTGACTGAGAAGGCCAGCACCAATCCATTGAGCCACACCAGCCAGGGCTTAATGTTAGCTATTATTAATAAGTACATATTTTTAAGTCATTAACTTTAGGAACTAGATGTGGTCCATAGTAAAAGTAGCTAAAATTAAACTGAATTACTTCTCAATTAAATTCTACTTCCTTCAAGAGGTCTGAAAATTAGAGTCAAATTCAACTAGAAATATCAAAACTCTAATAATTTCACAGCATGAGAGGAGTATGTGGTATCTCAATCTGGGTCCTGATCTTTCTCCTAACTTCTAACTATAAGCATAGCTAAAAGTTCATTGATCCATCTTCTTTCTCAGAACTCATGTAGTCACATAACGTTAGCTATTTATTTTCTGTACATGACTCCAGAATTTAGAACTTCAGCCTTTAACTCTTGTCTTTATTCTAATAAATTTTCTCTGCCCAGTGGCCATTTTCATCATCTCAAACCTATCATATGTAAAACTGGTTCCTCCAGATACTCCTCTTCTAGTGAGTTTTTCTAACCCATAGTTTTTGTAATTACTTAAGCTCAAATTTTCCATTTGTGACTTCTCTTCTTTCCTTCAGATAGAGTCAGTTTGTCCACGCGCTTGGTTTGGATTAGTGGCCCCCAGAAAACCACGTATTCATTAGCTGCCTAGACTTCATTGCCTCCTTCCCTGACTTGCTTTGGCCAATAGGCCATTAGCAAGTGGAAAACAATTTCTTGAAATGCTCTCTTGGAACCTTGAGCCACCATGAAAAGAGGATCAGCTACTCTACTGGGCAGACCTCATGAAGAGAGATGCCCAGTCAATTCCTACCAGTTTTGGCCACCTAGGTGGGCGCCAGACATACCAGCAAATAAACTATCTTGCACATTCTAACACCAGCCACACCCAGCAAGGAAGAAGACAGCTGAGTCCAGCTTTGGCTGTACAATTAAGACAAATAATAAATTGCTATTATTTCAAGCCACATCATTTTGGAGTGGTTATTATCTAGCAGTAAAGAAAATTATTTTTATGAAGCCATCCTAAAAACCTGAGCTAAATAGGGGTCTCTGTTCCCACTGAATGCTTATTGCACCTGCTGTGTAGTAGACTGTTTTCTTGCTTCTTCATCATATAATGTATCACCTTGAACTATGGGACTTTTTAATATGTTCATGTGTTCTTCTCCAGTATAAGTATGTGTCTTACTTTCCAAATCTAGGACATCACTGGCCCAATAATAATTTGCTGAAAGAAGAGACAAAGGAAGAAATAGAGGAAGAGGAACTAAATAAGGAAGAAAAAATGAGTCAAGTGAAACTGAACAAAATGTTCATGAGGCCATAGGCAAAAGATCAAGAAGATGTGGATTGACATTTTTGCACATGGGCAAAGACAAAAGAAAAATTTTGCCTAGATAACTATGACTAGAAATATAGGTTGCAGTAAATGCTTGGAACATTTTCTATTTTGTTTATGAGATGATGAGCAATAAAACAGTAATAACTGTCTTATAAAAACCTTGGCACTATGAGCTGATATCACTTCTTTTTCACCACATGCTTTTATAAGTGAAGAGAATGCCATCAATGTAAGCACTATCAATATATTTCCATATATATTTCACATATGTACTAGATTAAAGGAGACTGAGTTTGTGTTCAAGAGAACTTACCAACAAAGTCTCTTGTTAGGGATGTGGTGAGTGAGTATAATTGATGACAGTTTTAGCACTGCAGTAATGAGAACAAGGTAGATTTTTACTGTTTCCCACTCCTATCTTTATCACTGAAATAGATCCAGGGTATGCCATTTTCTCTTCTTATTAGTCTTTGTCATAAGAATATGGCATTGGAATGTTAATGACTAAAAGAAGCTGAGGAAAACAAAGTTTTGTAGCTTCAAGTCTCTGGTGTGTAGTAAGGTTGGTATCTAAGATAAAAATTCTAGCACTTCAGAAATTTTAGTGAAAATTGTTGTGTGTAAGATTTTAAAAAATCTTTTTAGAACAAGTGTCATTACTAAGAAGAATTAAATATTAAATATTGTGATTTTCAATGAATACTCTTGAATTGATCCTTTTATTTTTACACGAAAAATTCTTTAACAGTAGTAATATGAGCCAGGTAAACCTCACTTCCAATGCTGTGATATGCCTTGGATTGTATTATACAAAACAGGTTGATCTAAGAATGAAAACAAATTTCAAACAAGTCAACTTCTCTAGAGACTATCTTGGTTACTCAGATTAATTAAAAGAAACAGAGCAGAATGTGTGAGTTTCTCCATTCCATGGGGTTCCTTTATTTATTTGCCTAATCCATCATAAAGTTTTTACAATTTATCTACTGAAGCAGTGTTTTTAAAAATTCAATACCACGGAGAGGTCTCTTAGGACAATGCCAAGAGCACTGATTTAGTCAGACTTAAGTCTGGGCAGTCTTTCTCCACTCATGCTCTATGTGGTTGTGGGAAGGTTGATGAACTCTGTGCTTCAGGTCCCTCATCTACAAAATGGGCAAAATAACTGATTATGGAAATGCGGGAATCAAAATACATAAGTTGAAAAAATGCTCTGTAAACTCTATTGCATTGAGTCTCAAAGGATGGTTTCTGGACCAGAAGCATTCTCTGGGAACTTGGAAATGACAATTTTGGGGCTTCACCTCAGATCTGCTGAATCAGAAACAATAAGGTGGGGGCAGACTCTGAGAAGCACTACTTTAAAATTTCCACTTACTAGTTTAGGCAAGGCCTTAATGATCCAGCTTGGCTCATTGGTTTCCTCACCTGTAAATGAAGATTTTAATCTTAGAATTGATGAAAAATTAAGTAACTTAATGTTTCTCAAGTATTGTGCCAGGCAAGTGGCAAACATAAGAGTTAGCTCTTATCCCATAATCCAAGCATTGCTCTAGACCCTAGGAATACCAAGGTGAACTGGATAGACAAGTTTTAATTTGAACTAATTTTAGTCTGAGCTCTCTTCTCAGAGAAGCATCCACTGGAAGAAACACAAAATTCATTTTACCATTTCAAAAATGGAGTAACTACATATGCAGAATTCGGTAAGGGAAAGGCCACCAAGTGAAATAAGCCAGGCAACAAAAGACAAATACTGTATGGCCTTACTTATAAGAGGAACCTAAAGAACAAAACAAACAAATGAGCAAAATAGAACCAGAGACATGGAAACAAGGAACAGACTGACAGTAACCAGAGGGGAGGGAGGAGGGGGAGAAAGGGGGAAAGAAGGGGAAGGATTTAGTCAAGGAACTAGTATAAATGACCCATGGTCATGGACACCATGTGGGGATTGACTATGGGAGCGAGGGGTGGGCAGGGCAGGGGAGAGCAATGAAGGAAAATTGAGACAACTATAACAGAACAACAATAAAAATAAATAAGTAAGAAAAGAAAAATAACCACCATGTTTATGAATTTGTT
Organism: Noctilio leporinus; assembly: GCA_004026585.1. Lineage (NCBI taxonomy): Eukaryota > Metazoa > Chordata > Mammalia > Chiroptera > Noctilionidae > Noctilio > Noctilio leporinus. The sequence continues at coordinate 17,179 of PVIW01003465.1, read as the reverse complement.
TTAAATATATAAAATACTAAAATCCATTTATAGAGCACCTACTTGCATCAAGCAAAATGCTCAGGATAAAACTATGAATGATAAACTGATAAAAAATTACTGATCATTCACTTGAGAGTAGAGCAAAATGGTTTAACAAACCAATGAACTACAATGCACTAAAATTGGAAGAAGAAAATTTTCCTATCACCTAGGACATAGGAACTTTATTTGTGATTCTTCCTACATTCCACTTCATTTCAATTTTTCCCAACCATACCTTTTATATAACGCTCATTTTTGAGGAGGGTACAGCTAAAATAAATGTACTGGAAAACACAATAGAGTACTCATGGACTAGTTAGGGGGACATTTCTATAAACTATTTTGACAAAATAGCAAATACTAAGGATGAGGGTTCTCTGATTCTCTGTATGTACTTATCACCCATTTCAAGTTGGTATTTCATTTCTCTGGAAATATCTGATGTGCTGATATTTAATTAGTTGTCTTTTTCATGATATCCTGTAATCTCCCTAAATTGGCTATTTACAACCTATTTATTTTTAAATTAACTTTAGAAATATTATGAACTTTGCAATACATAAATACTTAAGATAATCTGGAAGATCATAAAAAACAAAGTTGATTGCTATAAAATTTCATTCTTTTCTGTGTTCTTTAACAAGTACATTGTATCTGTGTGTCTGCATGTGCACCATGGGTCTCCTTTAACCATATACTTTATAACCATATAACCATATAAAGTGTCTTTCTTTAACCATATACTTTCCCCCTATAAGTGAAGATGGCACTATATACACTCTGGCCGAAAAACCACTTAGTATATTAGATCTCACCTGTGGCTTTCTATGAAGGGTCTTAAAAAGTAACCTACAGTAATGATTTTCTTCAGATGTACTGGTTTGCAATACTATTAACAAATTTAGGTATAAGTAAAAGCATCCTTGTGTTAATGTGGAATGTTTTCCTAATTCTATGGTTTTTACTTTTAAACAGCTCATTTTGCAACATGTCTCCCTTTGAATCTGTATACATAACTTTGTAAAAAGATAACTACCTTTCTGTTCCTTGATCATAGGCCCATCTCCAGAGGGTGAGTTGTTTTCTATAGCTTCCTGCCTGGTCACTGTCTGTCCCCACCGCCAGTCCTTCCCTGTCCCATGAGTCTCACCCACCTGCCTGCCAAGTCTACCTGGGATCATGGCACTTCAGGGTTGGACAACAAACAGAGCCATACTCTTCAGGTGACCCAAGCACACCCCAATTATAACAGGAGTGAATTATTGCATTACTTAGTTGTCATCTTAAAGGACACAGAGACACAAATAGAAGTACTAAATAATGGTGATACAACTGGTGTCTTTAATAAGTTAAAAATAATCATCATTTAGATTTATATAATTTCTTAGAGTTCACAGAAAATTTTCATGTGCATTATGTATTCAATCTTCCTAAGCATCTAGACCTATCTTTCTCTTTAAGGATGAGGAAACTGTCACTTATATAATTGTTGTTGTTTTTTTTTTTAAAGATTTTATTCATTGTTTTTAGAGAGAAGGGCAGGGAGGGAGGAAGAAAGGGAGAGAAACATCAATGTACAGTTGCCTTTCACCTACCTCCAGCTACACACCTGGCTGGAGACCTGGCTTGCAACCTGGTTATTTGCCCTGGCTGGGAATCCAACGACCTTTGGGTTTGCAGGTCAGCTCCTATCCACTGAGCCACCACCAGCCAGGGCTTGTGACTCACATAATTAAAGAGACCTTCTAACCCACACTGCTCACTAAGATAAAACCCTTTTAAGCAGGAAGAAGGAAAAATGAGGGCTAGGTAAAGCATGGCTGGACCAGAAGGGAAGCAGGAACAGAGTAAAAATAAAGTTGCCAAAATACAAATAACCTCATTTGGCTATGGACTTCCCTCCCATCAAATTGGTGGAAAACATTTTAAAATGTATCTTACAACGTTGCTGCTTTCCCTCTGATTACCAATATCTACAAAGAGAGAAGAAAAGTTAATTAAAAATCAAATGCCTATGTTGGTGACAATCTCTAATAAATCCAATGATTTGATCATTCTCTTGACCAACCATTATTTTTGCCTTTTTATAGCAATTCAGCTAGGGGTTCCCAGCATAGACAAACATAAAATGAAGTCTCTACCATGCTTTACTGGTGCACAGATTATTTAAATTCAATTTAAGGAGAAAGTAAGGATTAGAATTACTTATTTAGGTAGATGACTACATGTCACTTAATAAATGTAAAAGCATAGTAATCATGAAAATAAACAAAAAATGCCATAAGCACAATAAGAAATTATCAGAGAAACAATAAAAGTACATAAGACTTTTCATTGTTTTATTCATTCATCGATTCTTTTAGTCTTTCAAGAGATATTTATTAAATATTTACCAAGGATCAGGAACTGTGCTGTAAAAAAATTATTAAGTCATGGCCTCCACTACTGAGAAGCTCACAAGTGAGATTTACTTCATTAAGGGAGTGACTAGAAAACACTGTAAATACAGCAATGCCGTTATAAGCTAGGTAACATGACTGTGCAAGAGAATGGAGCCATCAATTTCATCTGAAGAATTTGAGGAGTACTTCTTAAAGACAGGAACATAGTAGCTGCATCTGGAAGTTCGCAGACATGACTATTTTAAGTGAATATGCTTCATGAATGTGCATGAATCTGCTTATAGTCAGTATAGGAGAAAGGTAGGGCAGAAGCTTGTCTTTTCCTGTCAGAAGAGATGGGTCTTGAGAAAAGTTTGCCATAGAATTCCTGCTGAGAAAGAGTCAAAACCAGCAAGGAGAACAACAAGGAGAAAATACAGGCAGATGAGTGGATTATGGCAGAGAAATATTCTGGATCAACATTTACCGTAATTTGGGTTTGATCTTAAGAAGGAGGTACCAATATCACACATCTACAAAAGTTAAAATGCTCAGAGCAATCACCTCGAATTTAAAGTCCAAATCTAATAATTTAATGTCAGAGTTGTAATAAACCTAAACTAAAATATATTGCCTCATGTGAAGCTAAAGGATTGTTGAAGATATTTCAGAGATGGCATCAAGCTTCTAGGAAGCTTCTTCCTCCCTGAAATAGGTTTTTAGAGAATGTTGTGGGCACAGAGAGAAAACAGGAAACTCTTTCCTCTCCCACATTTGGCCCTCCCCTTTTAAGCAATTAGCACATTAGCCTTTAAAGAAAAATCACTTCATTCTTTCATTAAAAGTTACCACCACTCAGGACAACTATAACAGTATAATCAATAAATTATAATTTAAAAAATAAAAAGTAAATTAAAGTAAAAATAGCACCACTAATTTTTTTACTGAAGTACATCACTGTAAAGAATATTACTTAATAGAGCCCTGGCTGGTAGCACAGTGGATAAGGTGCCGGTCTGTGAACCCAAAGGTCGCAGGTTCGATTCCCCAGCCAGGGCACATAACCAGGTTGCAAACCAGGTCTCCAGTCAGGTCTGTGGCTGGAGGCAAGTGAAATGCAACCATACGTTGATGTCTCTCTCCCTCTCTGCCTCTTTCCCTTCCCCTCTTTCTAAAAAATAATGAAATAAAATCTTAAAAAAAAAAATATATATATATATATATATATTACTTAATAAATCTCTAAATTAACCTTGTAAAACCCTGGAACCCCTAGCATTAGGTGATATTGCAGTTGTAGTAGATACGAAATAAATTTACTAAAGATGGAGGAGAGAGAAGTTTATAAATATTTAATGAAAATAAATTAAAAATATTAAAAATTTTTGAGATTTAAAAACTACAATATTTCTTTTGTGGCTCTTTAGTTTTATTGATCAGTTCTGAGAATAATGGTCAATGAAGTATACTTTTTAAATATCATTAATATTTAGTGGATTGAGCACCAGCCTATGAACCAAAGTATCGCCAGTTCAATTCCCAGTCAGGGCACATGCCTGGATTACAGGCCAGGTCTCCAGTTGGGAGCTCACAAGAAGCAACCATGCATTGATGTTTCTCTTTCTCTCTCCCTAAAAATAAATAAATAAAATCTTTAAAATATATATCATTATTAACTCATATTTTAACATACTAGATTTAAAATGTCAAGTATGTTAAAATATCTGAGCTAAGAATATATTATATATATGTATCTATATTACTGTTGACATAGCAACAATATTCAAGAATATTATGAAATTAATCACCTATCAACCTCTAACTTTAGAGTTTTTTTTGTTTTTTGCTTATTTTCTTTTATAAACATAGTTGCAAAAATAGAAGTTTTAAATATTTTAATAATGTTAATGTTCATCATTAAACATTTAGCATAATTTGTTATGCTAAACTTCTAGCATCATAACACTTAGCATAATTTGTTATGCTAAAAGGGTCCCTTGAAAGAGAAAGTTGGATGGCCACTGATATAAGATGAACCAGAAAAGTACTAGGTAGACTTGAAACTGAAGAACAAGGCCTGAATAATCAGAAATAGCCAAGGGTCATGTTGGAGATTGAGCTAATATAAAGGGTAGTTCTTTATAGGGGTTATATTTTAACACTTTGGAAATAGATCAAAAGCAGAGGTTATAGTTGAAAGATCAGAGGTGAAGTAACAGGGAAAACATAATAATGAGCTTTTACTTTAATCACTTAATACGCAAGTTTAAGTCTGATTTTCTTTAAACAAAAGGGCTATTATTTGAACACTAAAGGACCTTGACAAAGAGAAGATTATTTGAAGTTTAAGTTCTAAAATCTTTTAAGGGTTTCAAGTATTGTGAGGTGACCCTTTAAAATATACCACCACTGTTGGGGACCCAGAGGAAGTGAAATGAGGAGGAACCTTATTTTTTAATATCTTTGAAAAGGAGATTCTGCCTTTAAAAGAGTTCTTCAGAGTTCACAGGTTGGAAAGCTAGCCCTATTATAACTGGTTTTGCATCTGGAAATTTTAATAATGCTTAGGATGACATGGTGAGCAAGATGAACCCTTTGGGCATTTCCAGACCTATAGGCCTATGATGTCCTTTCCAATATAAACCCTTGATGTACCACAAAGATCAGTTGCAAGAATCTGAGAATGGCTGAAATCTGTGCCTTCTTTTCAATCTCTTTTGGGATATTCTTGGCTAAAATAAATTTCAACCAGAGGTTTTACAAATGTGATAATAATCTATGCAATTGAATTTAGAGTCAGTTGACAGATTAGTGTCTATGTATCACTCTATTATGCAAAATATTTCTCAGGTAATTTGCTAATATCTTAAGGGTGTATAATAGCTAAAAGTTCACTCTACTTAAATATTATGAAAATGTTGCTGATCTAGAAGCTTCCCTTTGGATTATTTGAAATCTATTGCTTTCTTATTTAGAACGTTGAAGTAGGTTTGTTTTTTGCTTTTTTTTTTTAAGATTCTATTTATTTATTTATTTATTTATTTATTTATTTATTTATTTTTAAGATTTTATTTCATTATTTTTAGAAAGAGGGGGAAGGGAGAGAGGCAGAGAGGGAGAAAGACATCAGTGTATGGTTGCCTTTCACCTGCCTCCAGCTACAGAGCTGGCTGGACACCTGGTTTGCAACCTGGTTATGTGCCCTGGCTGGGGAATTGAACCTGTGACCTTTGGGTTCGCACGCCAGCGCCTTATCCACTGTGCTACCAGCCAGGGCTATTTATTATTTTTAGAGAGAGGGGAAGGAAGAGAGGCAGAAAAGGAGAGAGACATCAATGTATGGTTGCCTTTTACCTGCCTCCAGCTACAGAGCTGGCTGGAGACCTGGCTTGCAACCTGGTTATGTTGCCTTGGCTGGGAATCTAACCAGCAACCTTTGGGTTTGCAGGCCGGCACCTTATCTGCTGTGTCACCAGTCAGGAGTAGTTTTAACCTCCCAGGAAAGTTCTCAGTTTAGTTCATTTGTAGACACAGGCTCAGCTGTATTTCAGGCAGATGGTCAGTAACTATACTCTCTCAAGAGACGTCTACAATGTACATTTACACAAATATTCCTAGAAAAATCAAACTCTTCACACAAAATTGCAAGAGGAAAAAGAAATGCTTTATTTTAATATGTATGGTATAATCTCACTGAAGAATTTTTATATAATTTTATTATTGTCACTTCATTTAGAGCTATTCTGGATTTACTTCAAGGCTTTCTTATACCTATTGGTAGACAGATAAGGCCTTGAATGTGATAGTATATGTATATTGAAATTGGAATTGAAATTAAAAGCTATAGCTAGTCCTGGCCAGTATGGCTCAGTTGATTGGAACATCATCCCATACATTGAAGAACTTCAGGTTCAGTTTCTGGTCAGGGCACATACCTAGGTTGCAGATTCAATCCCCAATTAGGGAGCCTACAAGAGGAACCCATCAATGTTTCTCTCTCACATTGATATTTCTCTTTTTGAAAGCAATGGAAAAAGTGTCCATGGATAATAATAATAATAATAATAATAATAATAAGCTATAGCTAGATAAGTGGATAAGTGGATATGAAAATAAATGCTATCTGGGATTTGCTTTAACAAATAAAATTACACAATAAAAATGGATGCATTATACCCATTTATATTTAACTGACTCTATTATTCCTATCTAATTGTTAACAACTGTACATCTAGAAATTTTTCTTGGCATTCTGGGAAAAAAAAAAAAAGAAGAAGAAGAAGAAGACATGGATTTGCCTAAACTATGAATCTCTCAATCTAAGTGTCAATACTAAATATTTTAAAGAAATGTTTACCAAATTTTTTGCTATATTTTCTAGAGCAAAAAAAAAAAAAAAAAAAAGTTTCTGATAGGTATTTTGGCCAAAACTAATAAGAAATGTATTTATTTATTTAAGTCCTTATGACACACAGCAAATCTCATGGTATGAGCAGACATGGTATGAGCAAAAAGCAGTTAACTATGCTTGAAAACAAACTCCTAGTCTCCCACCTCCTGCAACGGCTCCTGTCCATGCCCCTATTCAGCAAATGGCAACTCCAAACTTACAATTAATTCCTCAGGCTAAATCTTAGAGTCATTCTGACTTTTCTCTTCTTCTCAGTTCTCCCAATTAATAAATTAGCAAATCAATTCAGCTCTACACAGAATATATCCAGATCTCTGACCACTTCTCATCATTTTAACTGCTATCAGTTTGCTTCAAGTCACCATCACTTCTTACCTTATTGCAACAGCTGCCTAACAGGTTTCCCATCCCTGCCCAAGAAGACAACAGAGGATGTTCTCAACATATCACTCATACATGTCTTTTTTAAAGGATAGGGCAAACCACATCACTCTTTCCCTCAAAACCCTTGAATGACTTTTTTTTTCTTTTTAATAGGGATTTTAATAAGATTTTATTATTTATTTTTAGAGAGTGGGAAAGGGGGGTAGAAAGAGAGGGAGGGAAATATCAATGTGAGAGAGGAACATGGATCAACTGCCTCTTGTACAAGCCCCAACCAGGGATGGAACCTGCAATTAAGGTGTGTGCCCTGACCAGAAGTGGAACTGGCTACCTTAGGCCTTGTAGGCTGATGCCCAACCAAACTACACATGTCAGGACTTTAATGACTTTGCATCTCAATCAAAATAAAAGCCAAATTTTTCAAATAACTTTCAAGGCCCTATCTGCTATGACTCTCCATTGTCCTTCTGATGTTATCTCCTTCTGCTCCCCTCAGGCCTTCTGTTCAAGCCCCACTGGCCTTCTCAAACACTTGAACATGCTTCCACTGCAGGGCCTTTGCCTTCCTGTTTGTTTTGACTGGAACACTCTTCCTCCAGATATGCTGCTTTCCCAGAGAGCTATGCAGCTTGCCTTCTCATCTTCTTTTATTTTCCTTAAATGTCATCTTCTCCATGGGCCTTCCCTCATGCACTATATAAAATTGCAAGCCAACCCCCCAAAGCCCTGATCGCTTTCACTCCATAGTGCTTTTTGCCATCTGACATACTGTATGTTTAACTTCTTTATTTGTTCATTGTGGCTCAACGGAACTAAAATATAAGCTAATTGAGGGAAGATATTTGTCTATTTGGTTCAGTTTTGTATTCTTGGCATCTAGAAAAATGTCTTACATTAATAAATATTTGTAAATGAATGAATAAAAAAGGATACCCCCAAAAATAGATTTTAAAAAAACAGTTAAAATGTTCTCCTATGCAAGAATTTTGCATAAATTACTGACTTTCCCCTTCACAAACGGAAGATCTCTTTCCTCAGGTGTATCTTCTGATGGCCTATTCTCCCACATCTCCACTTTAATAGTTCGCTGACAATGACCAAGCGTTACTACATCTCCAAGTCACTACATTCCTCAATCAAGAGCGAAGTTGAAACTTACAGTAGGAGAGACTCATTAAGAGTGAATTCTGTGTTCCAAAAATTCATAAGGAACGGGGAAAAAAATTAAACCTTCAAAATTTCAAGTATTTCCATTGTCCCCAATACTTTTGAGGTAATTCAAGTCTATTTCTACACATAGTTTAGAGAGAATTGAGGTTGTAAAGAATAGTTTTTGCATTAAGAGTCTACAGATAATTTTCTAATTGGCTTACCACAAGTTTGCTTTCCCCAAATTTTTTAAAAAATATTTTATTCATTATTTTTAGAGAGAAGGGCAGGAATGGAGGAAGAAAGGGTGAGAAACATCAATGTATGGTTGCCTTTCACCTGTCTCCAGCTACAGACCTGGCTGGAGTCCTGGGTTGCAACCTGGTTATGTGCCCTGGCTGGGAATCAAACCAGCAACCTTTGGCTTCAAAGACTGGTGCCTATCCACCAGCCAGGACTCCCTCAATTTTTAAGGCATGAATTGCCACCTTGAGATGAACATATATGTTTGTCCTGACAAAAATCAAGCTTGATTTCAGACTTTTTTGGACAGGAAAGGTAGCATAGCTTTGGTTTTTCTTTTCTTCTTCTTCTTTTTTTTTTTTTTTTTTTTAACAGCTCACAGTTCTAAGCACTGAGCTTCAAGTAGATGCATTTTGATTGACATTTTTAAAAACATTTTTAAAAGATTTTATTCATTATTTTTAGAGAGAGAGGGAGATAGGGAAGAAGAAAGGAAAAGAAACATCAATGTATGGTTGCCTTTCACCTGCCTCCATCTGAGGACCTGGCTGGAGACCTGGCTTGTGACCTGGGTTTGCAGGCCAGTGCTCAATCCCTTGATCAACTTTCTAATCTGCTGTTTATCACTGGCTGAGTAATATTGAATAAGTTATCCAATACTTCTAGACCTGTTTTCTCCTTCTCTTCAAATAAAATATAATCACAGTCGAACTAATTGACCTCTGGGACTATATCCAGCTCTAATATTTTAAACTATATAAATCTAAATGCTGTAGTTTGATTGATGTTATCGAAGCTTATCAAATTTGTCACTCATGCTTAGTTTGATGCTATTTTAAAAGTTATATTCTATTTAGTTTTATTATAACTTATAGTGTTATTTAACTTAAAGTCACCCTTCTCTGTTGACCCAAAATGGTGGTTGGTGATTGAAATGAGCTGATAAATTTTGCTAGTCCTTACTCTGGTTTTCTGAGACTTCAGGGGGATATTTGGGAAACATCCTTTAAATATTTTCACCTGTTTTCCAGCTACCACTCCCAGGTGACTAAGGTCCTAAATGACTATTTAGATTTATGATATTATAGGAGCTCAAAATTTGTGTTGTAGGGCCCTGGCTGATGGCACAGTGGATAAGATGCTGGCCTGCGAACCCAAAGGTCGCTGGTTTGATACCCAGCCAGGGCACATAACCAGGTTGTAAGCCAGGTCTCCAGCCAGGCCCACAGCTGGAGGCAGGTGAAAGGCAGCCATACATTGATGTTTCTCTCCCTCTCTTCCTCTCTTCCATCCCCTCTCTCTGAAGAATAATAAAATAAAATCTTTAAAAAAAAATTTGTGTTGTAGCTCCCTACACAAATATACATTAGCAATCCCACTTACTTGATTCTCCTTTTCTTTTTAAACCTCTTTTGTTATATTTTTCTTTCTTATCCTTATTTGCAGCTATTCTGTTTTCTCATTAAAATTTTCTGCTTTTCCCCCTTTTTTCAATCCAGTGATTAGGTTATCTCACTATTACTATTATTATGCAGTGCATGTCTATTCAGTCTTTACAACATATTGACTATACGAGCTTAGTAACTCTTAATTTCTTGAAGGAAGATAGATGCCTATAAGTACACTAGTGCCACTATTTGTGAGAAATATGTTAGAGGATGTGCTGGCAAAGTCATCTCTATTCAAGTTTTGTATTAAAGGATATAAAAATATCAGTAGTTGTTGAAGTAAATAATGTTTTATTAAAACATTAAAGCTCTTAATTATAAATAGTTTTAAATCGGTTTGATTAGTCCCCTCTACTGGTCAACTGTGTTTAGAACCTCAACCTTCTTTTCTGGCTCACACTGTGTCTCTCTATAAGGGATTGCCTTGGGTCAAAAGAAGCTGCCTCTCCATGGGTTACAAAAATATGAGAAATAAAAATACAGAACTAGAATGGAAAAGAGCGCAATGAAAAATATGAAATGTTGAGCAGCCATGTGGCTTTGGGACCTTGGTCAGTATCTTCAGTTTAAAATGAGGAGTTATCTCTTAATTACATTTTTGTCAGCTTTGAAATAAGAAAACTAAAATACATTTTCTTTAAGGTTCCTTACAGCTTTAAAAATCTTCAGCAACCCTGTATCATTAATGTTCCTTTTAATGTGAATTTCACTTTAGCAACCCAAATAATCTCATAAATCTATCAATTATTTCAGGCCACAGTTTAGACTGAAAGTTTCAGGCGGACAAGCCCAGTTCTATTTTGCTCACGGTGGTGCCCTGACAGTGCTTCTCATGGAGTGGACACTGAATTAATATTTATACAATGAACAATGAATGTTTAATTTTCAAAATCATCCTTGAACTAAAGAAGAAAGAGACAACTACACTCTCTAAACAAAGACCCTCAGAAGGGAAGAGCCAAGCTGCTGTGATTCTCCCAAACCAGGGGACCTTCATTGTGGTAACAATATCATTCCATTTCACAATCACAATCATTTTGAAAATGTGATTTTTAAAATAGGGTTACTAAGCCCTGGCTGGTGGCATAGTGGATAAGGCACCGGACTGCGAACCCAGAGGTCATTGTTTCGATTCCCAGCCAAGGCACATAATCAGGTTGCAGGCCAGGTCTCCAGCCAGGTCTGTGGCTGGAGGCAGGTGAAGGGCAACCATGCATTGATGTCTCTCTCCCTCTCTGCCTCTCTCCCTTCCCTCTCTCTAGAAATAATAGATAAAATCTTTTAAAATAAATTAAATAAAATAGGGTTATTAATAAAGGTATTAATTCCTCATCAGTTTCTTACAACAATAGAAAAATTAAGACACATTTGGAAGCAAGCCACAATCTGCAATGCCCCAGACTACTGGTGTGGCTGAACAAATTTTACTAGAGGAATATAAAACAAATAAAGTAATATTTTCAATGGAAAAAACAAACACTGTTAGGAAAAGATCAAATTAATTGTTTAATTTTGGATTTGAGAACAAACAGGTTGATGGAAGTTTGCACAGAAAGTTTGGAGTTCTGAAAAGTAATGAAAAACATCAGGGAAGAAAGAAAATATGTTTTACTCCAAATGTTTCATTAAATTTATTTTAGACTTTGATCTCTAGCAGTATTCTAAAAGTAAAAGGCCTGGATCAATCTCTTAGTCATAATGGAAAGGGTTGGCTGAGAAAAGAACTGAATCAGAATCATTGGAGAATGGGCCAGGAAATCTGAATTTTTAGCAAACTCTCCAGGTGATTTCACTGTAAAACAATGGAGAAATGCTGCTATAGTGAATTGTGATCATTTGTCTAGGAAAAAAATGCTTATTTACATCTGACATACTATACTATCTTGGATGATCAGGACATAATTTAGTTTCCTGGAAGAGATGAATAGCCAAACAACTTCTATAATTTTGTAAGCATAGAAAAATAATTCAAAATAATAATAAAGGTTAATATGAGGTTAATTTAAGCTCACAGAGATAACAAGGATATTTTACTTCAAGTTCACAATAGAACTAAAGCACTTCGCTAAATAAAAGGCAATTTTTACTAGATCTGATGCAAAACCTTGAAATATTTAGTTCAAGTTTAAGTACATTAAAATTAAATCACAAACTTGAATTCATCCATTATTTCTTTGTAATTAAACAAATAATTAAGCCCTGGCTGGTGGCTCAGTGAGTAGGTGCTGGCCTCTAAACCCAAAGGTCACTGGTTTGATTACCAGCCAGGGCACATACATAATTAGGTTGCAAGCCAGGTCTCCAGCCAGGTCCATGGCTGGAGGTGGGTGAAGGGCAACCATACACTAATGTTTCTCTTCCTCTCTGCCTCCCTCTCTTCCCCTCTCTCTAAAAATAATAAATAAAATCTTTAAAAAAAAAAAAAAAAAGAAGGAACTCCCACCTTTAAAAAAACAAATATTTATTCATTGAATTGTTTACTTTTAGGACATAAAGTCAGGATGAGCTATGTGTCCATGTGAGCATGTTTATTGAGTATAGCACTCAGGGATATATCTGTCAAGGCAATCTGTTTCTAGAGAAAGTTTTAGTTACTCTTGGACTTTGTTTCTCCTTCTTCTTGTGTGCTTTTAGCAATAATGATTTTATTACAAACAGTACTTGGACCATTTAAGTAATAAAGTGAAGCTTAAAACGTGTTTAATTCATAAAACTTATCATATAACCATGAGTCACCTTGTCTGTTTACAACTGGAGTAGTTGAAGGACTCACACTTATCTAAATAGCACCAGTTTTAGTTTCTGTTTTTATTTGAAAGCTAATCCTCATACAATTTCTATAAGCAGGTGAGAATGCATATACCTGTTTCAACAATACAAGACTATAAATTATAAACTCAAAAGTTCATAACTATTGATTCAATCATCTCCCTGAAATTCACCAGAATTTGTGTAATCTCCATTCCCATGCTTTTCCTCAGCATTGAACACACTCTCCTCATAGTCAGAAATATTGAAACCCATAAGGGACTTATTTAGTGAACAGCTTGCCTTAGCCTGGACCTCTGGCTACCTGAAAAAACTTCCTGCTTCTTATCATCATTTCTTATGTTTTCCACTAGAAATAAAGTATGAGATAGGAGCCATAATTAAATTGTTTTCAGCTATCATTTAGCATTGATTCAGTCAACTTCATAATTTTTTATTTTTGTTTGGAAAATGCAGCCTGGACTGATATAGCTCAGTTGATTGGGCATCATCCTGCAAACCACAAGGTTGCAGGTTTGATTCCCGTCAGGGCACACACCTGGGTTGCAGGTTCCGGCCCCTAGCCCAGGCGAGCACAAGAAGCAACCAATCAATATTTCTTTCTCTATCTTTCTCCATTCCTTCCTCTACCACTAAGCATAAATAAACAAAATCTTTTAAAAAATAAAGAAAAGTGCTAAGAATATATTGTTATTATATACCTAGATTAGATACCAAAGTCTATCTTGTGAATGAAGTGTAAACTCCTTCAATTGTGGGGGATAAGTCTCATTTATTGTCAAATTCAAGAGTACATAACAGAACCTTGCAAGCAGCAGAGTTCAATAACTGTTTGTTGATTTGAGGCCATAATTCTACTTAATAAATTTCTATCCTTTTTCCCCCTGAAAATAGTTCAAGAGGAATCTTAAATTAAGTTCTCTATAAATAGCATACTCTTAATTTTATAAGACTCTAAGGGTCTTTACATAAAATGTGTAAATAGCAATTTTTGTTTCATGTTTTTCCTTAACATAAGAGAAATATGTACTTAATTTTCAAAACATTCCTCAGTAAGCAAAATTTATCTGGAAATTAGTTGAAATTTGATGTTAATTTGCTGACTTTGAAATATAGGTTTTTAACTTTGGTTAACTTCAACATTTCTAAGTGACTAGGTAAATTAAATAGAAAGTAAAATTCCTGGAAAAGCAATTATATTCAAGGGATAAAAAAAGATTGTTTACTCAGTTCATGGAGGTGAAAAGGCAATATTGGAGTTATTCCAATTATAATAGATAAAGAAAGGATCCTGGTTGGTATATTTTATATTGGATGATAATATTGCATAGAACTACATTAGACAGTGGAAACAATAGTAGGGAAAAATAGTACAAATGCAAACTATAGATAGAAAATCTTTGAAATCAAGGTGTTTTTTTGTTGTTTTTTTTTTTTAATCTTTGCAGAAATACTCCTATCTTTATTTTTTTTAAATCTGAACATAGTCTCTAGCTGGTAGCACAGTGGATAAGGCGCCAGCCTGCGAACCCAAGGTTCCCTAGCCAGGACACATAACCAGGTTGCAAGCCAGGTCTCCAGTCAGGTCTGTGGCTGAAGGCAGGTGAAACACAACCATACATTGATGTTTCTCTCCCTCTCTGCCTCTCTCTCTTCCCCTTGTTCTAAAAATAATGAAATAAAATCTTGAAAAAAAAAGAAATTAAAAAATATATATTAAAAATCTGAACATATGAGCAAGAAGACACCAGCTTGAGGCACTGACAGATAATGAAGTTGATAAAGGTAAAGCAGTTTGGTAATTCTGAGTTTGGTAGTATTGTCTTAAAAGTTTAATTCGATTTTTCTAAAAATTGTTCTTTCATGTTAAAATTCCATTGTTTTTCATTCTTCATTATGTAAGTAAGTGTACCATGTTCAAGTTAAGGAGCCTTATTTGCCTCTATTGTTGATAGGAGTTGTAAGCAGAGCCATTTTGTGGGCCAACTTTGCTGAGTATCTCAAATTTTCAAATGTTCATGCCCTTTGTCCCAATCATCCCCCTCCTAGGCATTGATCTTTCATAATTCATTTGTACATATACATAGTAATAAGTGTGCAAAGATGTTATTCATTGTAACACTGAAGGTCTATTAATAACATGTATTCCCATAAACAGAGATCTTGTTAATAGTTGATGTAGGGTCAGGCTGCCAACACAGGTGTTTATTATTTTTATTATTTTATTCTCTACTCTTGTCTGATGTTGAATATTTAATAATACAGACCATCTTAAAAAGCAAAAAATAATAATCCATTTTGATGTCCCAATTCCATGGAATTCCATGGCATCCTAATAGAATGGTGTAAATCCCTGTGTATTAACTTGAAAATATATTAGTGGTAGACTACTAAGAAAGTTATAGAACATGTAGAGTGTGATTTGTTCACATAAACAGAAAATTAAGCAAACTTTGTGTGTAGAGAAAGAGAGGGGGTAGTGTAGAAAAAGATATGTAAGAAATATACCTAACTATGGTGAATGTCCCTCGGTCTTAAGATCGGAGGAGCGGGGCAGTCAATCAGTATTTTGACTTTTTATTCTATAAATCTGTTATATTTATTTTTTATTTATAATGAGAATACATGTTTTTTAATAATAAAAGGAAGAAAAATAAAGGGCTCTGGTAATTTGCCAACATCCATATTTGTCCTAAAATTAATTAGTTTTAGAAATTCAGGTGAAAATTTAGAATGAAATAATTACACTCAGGCTTAAAAATTTATACTATTACAACTGATAGGATATGTGGAAATAGTTTGAAGATGTGGATTTTAAAAATCTGTATTATTGCCTTAATTGGTGTGGCTCAGTTGGTTGGACATCCTCCCACCTGGCAAAAGGTTGACAACTGGATTTCCTTCCAGTCAGGGCACATTCCTGGGTGGCAGATTCAGTCCCTGGTTGTCCCTGGTTAGGTTGCATATAAAAGGCAACTGACATGAGGTTAATTTTGGAGGTTGCTTCATTTTTCATACATCTGACTGATAGATAGTAGTTTTAACCTACATTTTACCGCTCAGGGACTTTCTTAGTGACAAGCTTATGTCATGTTCATAAGCTTACCACTGCCTAGCTAAGTGTTTGATACACCAAAGTGCTCAATACTTCATTAAATGGATTTTTCCTGCTACTTTTAAATTGAAGTCCATGTCTTCTTCTCAACATAAATTCTTGTGTGATTTAAATGTGTGATTCAAAATCTCATAATATTCCACTGTAAGTGAACACTGATCCTGACCTAAAGGTTTTAAGTTACAAATTTGGTTAATCCAGGATAAAAGGATCTCATCTCATATTAATGATCCTGCCACCTTGCACTCTGTTCTCTGGCTACCCTCTCCTTTCTGTGGTAATATTGAATTTGTTCCCACAGCAGGGTTATTTCACTATTTTTCCTGTTCCTAGATTTCTACATGGCTAGCAGCTTCATATCATCCAGGCCTATACACAAAGTTCATGTCCTCCAAGAAATTATCAACCAATTTAAAGTAGCTTTCACCACTCCCAGCTGAACTCTGTCTTTTGAAGTTTCTCTTTCTACATCACCTTGTCTTGCTATCTTCAAAGGCTTTATCCATTACCTAGTTCATTTATTAGTTTCCTTGTATATGACTCTCTTACCTTCTTTCTGATTGAACGTAAATTCTATAAAAGCAAAGGTCTTTTTTGTTTAATTCATCCTTGGACCTTCCATGACTAGAATAGTGCCGTACTCATAAAAGGCATTTGTAATGTCAAAATTTTGAATTTGAAAATTTCAAAATTAGGAATTCATACAGTAAATATGAAATAGCCAATTCATATCTGCATTTATCCCTTCCCTGTTTCCTTAAATTATTCCTGTCATAGTAGATGCTTGACATTTCCAAAGAATATACCTCAGTTCCTCTAGTACTACTGAATTAACAATCAGACAGTTTTAACAGTTTCCTCCTTTTTAGAACTGGTGTACCTACTACAGAGATTGTGAAAATTAAATAAGAACCACAGATCTATGGTGACATGTGGATTTAGGGGGCTCAGTTTCCTCATTTACTGGCAAAGTGCATAATTTAAGCATATGATAAAAAAGGTATCATCTTATTGTAGTTTTAATTTGCATCTCTCTGATGACTAGTGATGTTGAGAATTCTTTCATATGCCTCTGGGCCCTTTGTATATCTTCCTCAGTGAGTTGTCTGTTCAGGTCCTTTGCCCATTTTTTAATTGGGCTGTCTGTCTCCCTGGTGTTGAGTCGCATTAGTTCTTTATATATTTTGGAGATCAGACCCTTGTCTGAGGTATCATTGGCAATTATGTTTTCCCATACAGTTGGTTCCCTTTGAAT
>PVIW01003464.1:0-166840 GCA_004026585.1 Noctilio leporinus | reverse complement strand
AGGATCCGGACCGGATGTCCAGACCCGGCTTCGCCGTGTTACCAGCGCACGTGTGAAAGGCGGACACGCGAGCGCCCCGGCGTGTGTGTGACCTGCACGCGTGTGTCGCGCTGTCAACACTGCCCTGCAGCTGCTCTCTCTCCCCCACACCTGGGAGATCCTTCCGCGGCAGGAAAATAGGGCTGATCTTTCTATGGAAACACGCGCACCGGTGGGTTTGCACGCGAGTGTGCCCTCTGGTTCCGTTCGCGGTTCCACGACAGTTAAAGGCTTCGTTTCCCCTCCTCAGCCCCCTGAGGCAGCGGGTGGGCGCGCCAGGAAACGTGAGGAGCAGGGTCTGGATGGTGGACTTTCACATATGTGTGTCTGCCAACAGGGATCCTTTCTCAGACAGTGAAGTGTGCTGATCATAAATACTTTATAATTAGGACATTCTCGGAACAGGTTCCTTGAAAAGTTGTTTTCTAAGAATTTGAAAATAGCTTGTAATTCATTGGCCTCTGTACACCTTTCCACATTGGTTTATCCAGCCCTTCAACCTGACAGCACTCATCTTGGGTTAGGAACCAGCAAAATCCACACCAGCAGTCCCTGAATTAAGGAGAAGTTTAACACGTCTGGAGTCCAGCTGTTTTAGAAAGTAGATAGGTCCCTTTTCTGAGATTTAAACACTTAAATATTGTATTTGTACCATTATAGGTTAATTATGTTTCTAATTTGTTTCCATTATTTCTATTTCTAATAATGAATTATTGCTAAATACCACTGAAATTGGGCTAGAACGAATTGACAGGTTCTTCTTGTGACTTACATTTAATATGATTGCACCTTCGAATGTATCTTTTCGCCGATAGTAGTCAAGTTTTGACATTGATTTGATGAAAATTTGGCTAATTATCTCTTTTCCTTCTGTAAAAGAGAATTGCAGTTCACAAAACATACTTTTATTTATTTATTTTAAATTGTATTGTTGTTGTATTACATCCATTCCCTTTTTGCTCCCCTCTGTCCCCCTCCCCACCCACCCATTCCCCCCGAAGTCAGTCCCACCTGTTGTCCATGACCATGGTTCCTTTATACTAGATTCTTGTCTAAGCTGCTCCCCTTCTTTGCCTCTCCTTCCCCCTTCCCCCCATCCCCGTTCCCCCTGACCACTGAAAAAACATACTTTTACATTGTGGGAAAGAAGATAATTTGTGTCTGTTATGTAGGAGAAAAAGTACGTGTTTACTTACAGCCCCCGGGTTCACCTGCACCACCAGAGTGGATTCAGACCATGGGCCGGGTGGTCATCTTTATGAAGCTGATGCAATTTCACTGCAGGGTTTGTTTTTTTAAACACTAGTTGTCCAAGTCACGAGTACTGTTTAAGTGTTTCAGCATTTCCCAACATATTATGTCCAATGATAGGGTCATGCTTTTGGAATTCCGTGATAGGGTAAGTTGCTAGCACACATATTTTAGTGCATACAGAGACTCATTTCTCTACCTTTCCTTTTCCCACATTTCTCTCATTTTAGACAGACTTGCCTACAACTTGAAGGAACACATTCTAACTCCTCTAAATTAAAAAATGTTGATTGACAAAAGTAATTTTTACGGAACTTTTTGAGGAACCTGTTTGCTGTAATGCGTGAAATGTTTCATGTAACATGATAAGGCAGTGTCTTGGTCAACGTGGCCGCTGTGACGAAATGCCATACAGTGGGTAGTTTACAAACTAGAGAAATTTATGTTCAACAAATTCGGAGGCTGGAAGAGTGAGATTTAGAGTCCACGTGGCCTGATCCTCCATCCCCTGTTTCTTTAGTCTTGAAATCTCAATGAAAATTGAAAAATGTCTTATTTTAGTGGTGAAAATATCAAATGTGAAAACCATAGGAAGTGGAATATGCTGATTCTTGAAGGTGAGACCCCCCAAAGGGTAAGAGCCTCTGGTTGGCTCAGTACCCCTGTCACAGTTGTGCTGCCGGTCCGTGTTTTGCAGGTGCTGGGACCACGACCCACAGTAAAAATGCAGTAAAAATGCACCTGCAGGTTGGGATCCGCCCCCACGGCTGCAGGGCCAGGAGGGGATTCGTGTAGCCTTGCTGGGGTGGGGGGTTCCGGTTTCTGTTCACGATCTTGTCAGAAATGTTGGTGTTGACCCAGTAGAGTGTCCACTAATGAGTCTTGGCTGGAGGTTTGCAAAGCTAGGCTGGCTGGTGTGTATTTTTTTTCATAATTGTAATAGAATGTTACCGGCTTCAAGGTTAAGGTGTCTTGGGTTCCCAAGTCCTTACACAGCAGATTATAAAACAGTGTTTCAAAACACTGCTGGTGGCTAATATGGAAGCTATAAATAATGGCGCTTTTTATTTGCATCTTGGAAAATAGAACTGGAGTAGGACACTTTGAAATCCTCATTCCTCGGGGTCAGTGCCTACCGGGGGATTGCCGAGTTGTGTAAGTGTGCCTCCCTTGACCAGAAATGCCAGCGGTGTCGGGCCCCAGCTGCTGCCCGCTCGTCAGCGCTGGCAGAGAGCGGCCTCCTGATTTAGCCTCCCCGGGGTCCGGGGAGGCACATGATCGTCACTGTAGTTGGCATTCGATTCACTCCTTACACTCAGGTTAAATGTTCAGCTTTCCTTTCTTGATGTTGTAAGAACTCTTGACACAGTCCCGATACCAGTCCTTAAGCAGATAGATAGGCGCTTTGCAAATATTTTCTCCCAGTTTATCTTGTCCTTTATTTTTCTTAACAGGATCTTTCATGGTTCATACTTTTGGTCCTGTTTAAGAACCTTTACCTAATTCAGGGTCACAGTGATTTCCACCCTGCTTTTTCTCTAGACTTTTTCTGTTTTTAACTCTCCTATTTATACGTCTGAACAATTTTGAGTTAATTATGCTGCATGGTAAAGGTCAAGTTTCATTTCTTTGCCCATGAATTGATCCAGCCCCATTTCTGAAAAGGCTGCCTTTTCCCTTGGTTGAAAATAATCGACCGTATATATAATCGACCGTATATGTAATTGACCACATATATGTTCTCTGCCAGGTTCCATCAGCTTCGGCGCCCACCTGTGACACGGCACCTGTCTTCTTCATGAGTACTGAAATCTGCTAGTGTGATAGTTTGAAGTTGGTTCTTTTTTTCAAAAGCACTTTGGCTATTCTGGGTCCTTTTCATTTTCGTGTAAAGTTTAGAATCAACTTGCCAGTTTCTGCACAAAAGGCTCGTGGTGTCTTGTTTGGAATTGCATTGGACCCACACATTATTTTAGGGAGAATTGGCACCTTCACAACAGTAACCGTTCCAGTCCATGAACATGGTTTCTCTATTTTCCTGGTGTTCTTTTGTTTCTCTCAGCAATGTGTTGTATTTTTATATTTTTCAGTATGCAGATCTTACACCTCTTTTGTCCCGCTTATCCCTGTATAACTGTGTTCTGTCTCTGGAGTTTTGTCACCCTTTGGTTTTCCGTGCTGGTTATGTGGTAAATGCGATGGCAGTCACAGTGACAGATAACGTGAGGGCAGGAGAATGTGTCTTCGGAGAGACCACTGGACTCACTGATAAACCCCAGGTTTCCCAGGACAAAGCCAGTGACGAGGAGGGGACTTCAGGGTTGCTGTGGGGAAGGGTGTCCTGATGGGGGTGGGCAGGGGAGGCAGGTGACAGGATGGGGAGCCTGGCACTGAGAAGGGCTTGGCTCGAAGCGACCACAGGATCCAGAAAAGTGAACTTGCTGCGGAGCCTTCCTCCTCCCCAGCATCACTGGCCTTCTTCTTTCCCTTCAGCAGCTGAAGTTACCTTGTCCCCTTTAATCAAGCCCGTCTGAAAATGGTTTTCTCTGTTTTCAGACAATGTTCACCCAGAACAGTCCCACGTGTGCATAGGGAGACAGCAGCACATCGCGCACATGTACGAGCTTCGCACGTGCTAATTATTTACTCGCGACAGGAACTGCAAAGTTGATGGTGTGATTCCCACCAAATGTAAAACTACCCGAGTGAAAACTGGCATGTGTGTAGTGTTTCCCACGTTAGATAGTTAAACCCAGGCCTGATCTTTCTCTTCCCTAGTGTCTCACGGGCTGATGAGGCAGCTAGGGACGTGCGTTACTGAGTGAGCAGAATGGGGTGAAGGCTGACCCTGCGCGTTTCCACCCCAATCCAGCTAACGCAGGTCGAGGGCCTGCCTGGCGTGGGGCACTGTGCTGGCCCTTGGGTACTTGGTGGCCAGGAACATTCCTCCTCGCGTGGAGCTCATGGTCTGTTCCTGTTGAGTAGGGGGAATGTCGGGGTGGAGATGGAACTGCAGGAGGCAGCTTGGGGTGCAGGAAGACTCGAGTGGGAAGCCCCAGTGATAGGTAAACGCACCCACAACAAGCGTGTGATTGTTGGAAGCATCTCGCTCTTGGTGGCTCTGTGCCATCTGCGCATCTCAGGAGCAGAGGCGCTGGCTGCTTTGTTTGGATGGAAGGTCTTTCCAAGAATGTTTCTACGGTGAGCAGCCTTGGGGGCAGAGGACACGTGAATTTATTGTCTCCTGTACTGAAGATGGTGTGTCCCTTACACCGGGCTGGCTTGCTGGATGCAACATTTGGGTCCCCACTGCGACTCAGACCTGCTGCTTGTGCAGCTTTGCACCTGGGCGCCCCACATGGCCCGGTGGGAATTGGGGGGTGGGGGGCACCCACGTGGACCTGAGTTCACACCGCCGGCTGCGCCATGAGTAGTCAGTGCTTTGCGTCGGACTCAGGGTCCCGTGTTTCCTGCCAGCTCCCCTGAGGTGGCAGGTCACCCGTCTGCTTGTGGTAGGCAAACAGTTTGTTGGGCAAACGCCATTGTCGCGGATTTTATACAAGGCCGCTGACCCCCTGCCGCCCGGGCACTGCCGGTCCTGACTGCGGCCTGGGACCGGTGGTCCGGTGTGAGGCCCACGGTCGCCCGAGTGCACCTGCGTGGGTGCAGGAGGAACCGACACCAGACAGAGGCGTCTGACCCCGGCGCTGTGCTTCCCTCAGTAAGAAATGGTAGGATTTATTCCACTCCTTCTCTTTTTGAACAGGAAGAAGAGAGTTTATCCAAAGATTAAAACTTGAAACGACCCTGAATGTGCATGACGGCTGTGTAAGTAAGAGTTTCCTGCCATGGAGGCCTTCGGAACGGGCGTGCGAATGTGTGGAGAGCCTCCTGGGGCGGGTCGGGCTGGCTGCCGCGGGTGGGGAGCCGCAGGGGTTGCGTGGAAGTGTGATTTGAACTTGGAGGGCTAGGTGTAGCTCCCGTGCGTAAATTCACCCATTTTAATCTGCAACGCAGCGTTTTTTCGCTTTTCATATTACTATTTTTATTGCACTTATTGGGGGTGGCATGGGTGAATTAAACAGGTTTCAGGTGTACGATTTTATAAGACACCGACTGTATATTGCGTGCTTACCGCCCCAGGTCAAGTCTCCTGTCACCATTTATTGCCCTGTCATTTGGTGTC
Source organism: Noctilio leporinus (assembly GCA_004026585.1). Classification (NCBI taxonomy): domain Eukaryota; kingdom Metazoa; phylum Chordata; class Mammalia; order Chiroptera; family Noctilionidae; genus Noctilio; species Noctilio leporinus. The sequence continues at coordinate 161,364 of PVIW01003464.1, read as the reverse complement.
ATTTAAAATACCCTGGCTGTCACTGTTATCTAATTGCAGATGTTTTCAGCATCTGAAAGGGCAAGTTCATACCGGTTATCAGTCACCCCCGTGCCCTCTCCACCCAGCTGTTGCTGTCACTAGTCTCCGTCTGTCTCCGGAGATACACTTCTGGACGGGTTACAGAAATGGGATAGCAGTCTGTGGACTGCGCTGGCTCCTTTCACTTAGTGTTTTCTAGATTTGTCGGTGTCACGTGTGTTAAACTTCACGTAACTGAACAATAGTTCGTCGTGTGGATATTTTTTATGAGCAAACGGGTGGTCCCGTTTTGTTACGATATTTGGGTTGTTCCTTTTTGGGCTGTTGTGAATAATGCAGCTGTGGACTTCTGTGTGCAAGTGCTTGCGGGACATTTTCTTCTTCTGCTGGGTATGAACCTTGGCGTAGAATTAATTCGTGGGTGACCATGTGGCTGTGTCAGGGTTGCCGTACTGCCCAGCTGTTTTCCAAAGGGCTGCAGTAGTTTGCACTCCTCCCAGCAGTTTCCTGATGTTCCCCCAACTCTTGTTTGTGTTGTTGTTAAAGCCATCCTGGTAGGTGTGAGGTAGTAATTCATTGTTTTCATGAACACTCACACCTGTTTTCCTCTTAAGAATTTCGTAGTTTTGGTGCTAGGTATTTGATTGTTTTCAGGTCAATTTTGTCTATGGTGTGAAGTAGGGATCTAACTTCATTCTTTGCCTGTGTGCGTCCAATGGTCCCAGCGCCCTCTGTGGAAGAGGCTGTTACTTCTGCATTGAATGGTCGTAGACCCCTGGGCTGTGGATGGAAGGGCCTCCTTCTGGACTCCCGGTTCCCTTTCACCGGTGTGAGAGCCCCGCCCAGCCTTGACTGCAGCGCTGGGAGCTAGGATTTCTTAGCTCCTTTCAGGTGCCCTGGATTTATGTCTCTGGATAGAAAACAAATTTAAGTAATAGAAGTTAAGAGAGACATGCACTTCATTGTGAATTTTCAGCACCTTGTGTGTGCGGAACGGTGGTCCGTATGTGCTTTCGGGGAGGAGCCGGCCCGGGGCTGTTTGCGGTGGGCAGCCTTGTTCACGTGCGGTTTCGCCACCAGCTGAGTGAAAGGGAGCAAGCTTGTTGCTGTGTTGTTTGCCGACATTTCCTTTTGCTTTTTCCTTTCAGGTTAATACAATCTGTTGGAATGAAACTGGCGAGTATATTTTGTCTGGCTCAGATGACACCAAGTTAGTAATTAGTAACCCTTACAGCAGAAAGGTTAGTGTTTAAAAAGTCTACAACTTAATGAGACAAAAAAATCAAGAAACCAGAAATAAATTGTGAGTAATCATGGAATGGGCATTTGTAGAAGAGTATTCTTATCTTGCTAAAGTTTGTTGTGTAACTTGGAAGTTGTTCCAATGGGATTTCCTAATTTCCTTAGGAAAACGTTCGATTTCACTCAACCTTTTGTCCCTAGAATATTTAAGCATGGTTCACGTTACCCAGACGGATAAAATTGCCGGAATGACATTATCTCAATGAAGCATTCTTGGGAGGGGGCGGGGGTGCAGTAACGATGTGATTTTTTCTTTTCTTTCAGCTCATAGAATCCAGTCTTTAGCCAAGCCATTTAAAAACCCGGAATTTGGCCCTGGCTGGTGTGGCTCAAAGGGTTGAGCACCGGCCTGCGAACTGTAAAGTCATTGGTTCGATTCCCAGTCAGGTCATGTGCCCGGGGTTGTGGACCAGGTCCCAGGCTGGGGGCGTGTCAGAGGCAACAGATCAGTGTATCTCTCGCACATCGATGTTTCTCTCCCGTTTTCTCTCTCCTTCCCCTCTCTCTAAAAAATAATAAATTAAAATTAAAAACTGGGTTTTGTCAGTAGCTGGGTTCTAGTGATAATGCTTCGTGACATTCCATTCAACCAGACAGAGCATCATCGTTCTGAGTTCTAGTTAGGGTGTGTCCTGGTTTTTATTGGCTCTTCCTCGGACTTGTTCTATACCAGCGTGCAGCTATTTCTCCTTCAGTGAGAGCGAGGTAGGTGGGCAGTCTCATTTAATATTAGCAATCTTACAGAATAAACAATTCATGCATTTCTTATACTACAAACAGTTAAGGTTTTTAAATGTCTGTGGTCCTTTAGTGTAGAAAGAGGCTCATGTTGAGGCTGTCCCTGATGAAAGGACAAGTCAGAATTTTATTTCAGACGTAATTGTCCTGTCTTAGCAGAAGGAACCTTGATGTTTTCAAATTCTACTTCCCTTAGGTCTGTAATGACTAGGACAGCCTTTTTCTTACAGTGGAGAAATTTCCTGAAATACTGTATGTATGGAAATGCTTTCTGATAATCACTATTAGAATTTTAATGCTTATAATACACAAAGCATTCATCTAGGTGCCAATGGAATTTTTAAAAAGATGCCGAGCTCCATTCTTGTTTTAAAAATGGTGAGACAATGTACGTCACATAAAATGAACCACCTTAACCACTTTGAGAAGTGGGGTTCACCTTCCTGGTGCACCACTGCAGCCACCAGCTGTGGGGCGCTTCTCATCTTGCAGAATCAAAACTGCCCAGTCGCAGCAGCTCCGCCGCCCCTGCCTGCGGCCCCTGACAACAGCCCCTCCTGCTTTCTGGCCCCGAGGTTGGCGACCTCTGCACCCAGTCTAGGTACAGCAGCAGGCGCTGTTGGCCATGGCCCGGGTTGATGAGCTTCCTGCAAGAACGTGTGTGTACAGCATTTGTCGCACCGTGCCTGGCTAGTGTGCCCTTGGGGTTCACCCCGGGCGGCACGTGTCAGGGTTTCCGTCCTTCTGAAAGCAGAGTTCTGCGCCATGGTACGCGGGCACCACGTTTTGTTTATCCTTTCATCGGGCAGGGGATGAAGTAGAAGTAGTTGCTTCTGCTGCTTTCTGTTGTGAGTAATGTTGCCATGAGCGTAGCTGTACAGGTGCCTCTTCAGATCCTTGCTTTCAGTTCTTAGGTGAAAATGCCCAACGGCGTAAGTTAAGGGTTATGTTTCTCCTTTAATTGCTTTTTTAAAAAATGACATTTGCCTTACGCATGCTTCCCAGTAGATTCTATGTATTTGAAAAGCAATTAATCATTACCCATCCTCTCATTTCCAGTTTGAGAAATGGCTAATTGGATAATACTTTAAGCGATTTTTCTTTTTAAGATTTTATTTATTATTTTTAGAGAGAGGGGAAGGGAGAGACACAGAGAGGGAGAGAGACATCCATGTATGGTTGCCTTTCACCTGCCTCCAGCTACAGACCTAGATGGAGACCTGGCTTGCAACCTGGTTATGTGCCCCGGCTGGGAATCGAACCAGAAATCTTTAGGTTCACAGGCTGGTGCCTTATCCACTGTGCCACCACCCAGGGCACTTTTAGGGATTTTAAGTATGGTGACTATCTTCATCATACAGTTGTTTTAGTAGTTCCACATTTGGCAGATAGGAATATATGTATATTTTAAAGGTTTTACTTATTTTTAGAGAGGAAGGGAGGGAGAAAGAGAGGGAGAGAAACATCACTGTGTAGTTGCTTCTTGTGTGCCCCCAACTGGGGACCCGGCTCACAACCCATGTCTGTGCCATGACTGGGAATCGAACTGGCGACCCTTTGATCCCCAGGCTGGTGTTCACTTCACTGAGCCATGGCAGCCAGGACGGAATATTTTTTTATTGTAAAACACTGATGATTCATTACATAGGAAAGAGTTTTTGATCCTGAGTCAAATCTGTTCTTATAGTTTCACTCTATTTTTAGATCCTGTGAGCTCATGGGCAGACTAACTTATTCCAAGTGAAAATTTTGCAAGTGAAAGTTTCAAAACACTACATAGATTTAAGAGGTTAGAGGTTTTTCTCATTAAGGGTATACAGTATCTTAATCATGTATTTCATAAATCTCAAATATATAAAAAGGAGAAGTTTCACTTTCCAAAAATTACAGGGCCAGTTTACTGGGACCAGTCCTTTCACTGAAGACAATGGGAAAATGCTAAGTACTTCTAAAATAACTCTAAAAATAACAAATAACTGCCCTGATAATGAAGTTACTATCTTCCCATCTCAGATGAGAAAAAAGTGATTCTGATTTTTCCCTTATTATTATTATTTAATATTTTGTTTATTATTTTTAGAGAGAGGGGAAGGGAGAGAGGCAGAGAGGGAGAGAGACATCCATGTATGGTTGCCTTTCACCTGCCTCCAGCTACGGACCTGGCTGGAGACCTGGCTTGCAACCTGGTTATGTGCCCTGGCTGGGAATCGAACCAGCGACCCTTGGGTTTGCAGGCCGGCACCCTTCCACTGAGCCACACCAGCCAGGGCCTTTTCTACTAATTATTAATAGTTTAGAATGAAAAGATAATTTTCATCAAGATGGTAAGGAGAAAAAAAAAATGGTAAGGAGAATTTACTCCTGGTTATGATTATGTTAAATATGAATGTTTTCTAGGAAGTAACTTACCAAGAAACTGCTTTGTCTGCACGTTTCAGGTTTTGTCGACAATTCGTTCGGGGCACCGAGCCAACATATTCAGTGCGAAGTTCCTGCCGTGCACCAACGACAAGCAGGTCGTGTCCTGCTCTGGGGATGGAGTGATATTTTACACCAACGTGGAGCAGGATGCGGAAACCAACAGACAGTGCCAATTTACCTGCCACTACGGAACGACCTACGAGGTCCCGTGCTGTTAGTTGTGTGTGTGCTAACGTACGTGCCTGTGGTCGTGAAAGTGTATGTGTACATGCAGGTGTGTTCGTGCATGTAGGTATGTGTGTGTATATGCACATTTATGTATTTGCAGGCAAAGACGTTATTGGCAGAGTGTCTGGATTTCAGTAAAGTAATTGGGAAAATGGGTCTTGATAAGCTTGCAGATGAAGTTAAGAAAGAAGATGCAAGTTGGTAATTGCGTGAGCAGCCACGCTCTGCGCCCAGTGTGAACCTGGAAAGGCGCTCTGTTGGGCCCCAGGGCTCCGCCGGCTGGGGCTTCCTCATGCTTTCCCACTGCCTTGCATGTGCTAGGTTGTGTGTCTGTCTTCATGCCGGGTACCACCGTGCTGTAACACAGGGGCTTCGTAGCATGCTTTGAAATCAGCTTAGTTTTTGTTTTCGCTACTTTTGTGTTCTTTTATTCCAATTGAATTTTTTTTTTAAAGATTTTATTATTTTTCAGAGAGAGGGGAAGGGAGAGAGGCAGAGAGGGAGAGAAACGTCCATGTGTGGTTGCCTTTCACCTGCCTCCAGCTACAGACCTGGCTGGAGACCTGGCTTGCAACCTGGTTCTGTGCCCTGGCTGGGAATGGAACCAGCGCCTTTTGGGTTTGCAGGCTGGTGCCTTATCCACTGTGCCACCAGCAGGGCTTCCAATAGAATTTTAAGCTTTTTCTGAGTGTGAGGGAAAAAAAAACCACAACTACAATTTTGATAGAAATTGTAGTAAATCTGGATCATCTTAATATTTTTTACACACGCAGACACACAAATCTAGATCACCTTGAGTGGTATGGACATTTTAACAATACCAAGTCTTCCAATTTACAAACATAGGTGTCTTTTTGTTTGTGTCTTTAAATTTCTTTAGTGTTTTATAGTTTTCTGTGTATAAGTTTTTCACCTTCTTGTGCCTAAATGTTTTATTTTTGCTACTATTGTAATGAGGTTGTTTGCTTAATTTTCTTTCAGAAAACATAGAAGAAACACAAGTGATTTTTGTGTTGATTTGTTAACCTGCAACTTTGAGCATTCATTTCTTTGTTTTAATGGGTTATTTTGTGGAATCTTCATTATAGTCTACATATAAAGTCATGTCATTTTCAATCAGAGATAATTTTGCTGCTGCTTTTTCAATTTCAGTGAGTTGTTTTGTCTTGCCTGATTGCTCTGGCTAGCACTTCCAGCCTGTGTTGTCTAGAAGTGAAGTGAGTGGATCTTCCTGTCTTGTTCCTGGCCTTAGAGGGTCTTCCTGTCTTGTTCCTGGCCTTAGAGGGGAAGTGTGTCGTCATTCAGTGTGATGGCAGCTCCCAGCTCCTCACGTGTGGCCTTTGCTGCGTTGCAGTGATTTCCACCTGTGTCTGTTTGTCGAGTGTCTTAATCATGAAGTTTTGTCAGAATTGTTGAAAGGTCAGTTCTAGTGTTTTAATCAGTTCAGCATCTAACAGTTTTGAAAACCATCATAGAAGAAAAAATTATAATGTCTCTATAATATGTATAAATTCACGTCCGAAAAACAAAAATTAGGCTTTGAATAACATGTTTCTTAGGGGAGACTTTTTCTTGTCAAAGAACGTCCTATCTGTAGAAACGTTCATTTCAAACTTCAAAGTAATGAGGCATATTAATTCAACGGTCACCTCTTAAATATTTCTATATGCGTTTGATTCATGGGCTGGGTCATTTATGCATAATTAAAACAAGTGGCTCTAGGGTGCTGTTGCCCTGATCATTTCATGAAGTGGGAGCGTTGCCTCTCGAAGCCCCCTGGGGTATTCATGGTCCCGGGTCTCGCTTTCCTGCAGATCATGACTGTCCCCAGCGACCCGCACACGTTCCTCTCCTGCGGCGAGGACGGAACCGTTCGGTGGTTCGACACGCGGATCAAAACCAGCTGCACGAAGGAGGACTGCAAAGACGTAAGGGCTGAGCCTTGTGTGAATGATGCGGAACACTTAGGGTTACAGTCAAAGTTGAACCGAAACTTATCTCGGGATTATGAGATTACGGGTCGGTTTTACACTCTTTGTTTTGCTAAAATCTTCAATAGCATGTACAGGTATTTCCTAATCAAATTTTAAACATTAAAATGTTCAGAGTGAAGTGAGGGGACTTGTATTTTAATTGTACATTTCAAATATATAAATGAAAATGTGTATAATTGTTCAACATATGCTCTAGCATTATAAAAACTTGAAGCATTTATCAATATACAGGGTCTGTCCCGAAAGTATCTAATCAGTGTCAATACAATTAGAATGTTATGTGGCTGAATACTTTTGGGACAGACCTGGTATCTCATTTACTTGTGGAGGTAATTTGGGTTTACTGCAGTTGTGATGAAAGTTTAGCATCTTCCTCTTAAACCCTCACTTTTTTTTTTTTTTTTTTTTAAATCAGGACTTTATTTATTTATTTATTTATTTATTTTTTAATTTTATTGTTGTTGTATTACATGCATCCCCTTTTTGCTCCCCTCTGTCCCCCCACCCACCCACCCATTTAAACCCTCACTTTTAAGCCAACAATTACATGTTATCTTTTAAAAAGTAATAAACTATTCTATCAATGGGTTTGTTCAAATTTAGCTCACTTCTCTGAAGACCTAGCTTCACTGTCAGGTTTTTTTTTTTTTTCCTGAAGATTTTATTCATTATTTTCAGAGAAACGGTCAGGGAGGGAGGCAGAGAGGGAGAGAAACATCCGTGTATGGTTGCCTTTCACCTGCCTCCGGCTACAGACCTGGCTGGAGACCTGGCTGGAGACCTGGTTATGTGGCCTGACCGAGGAATTAAAACAGCAACCTTTGGGTTCACAGGCTGACACCTATCCACTGAGCCACCAGCCAGGGCTCTGTATTTTTAATACTATTTTAAACTTGACAAAAACCTGAGAAATCAAGCAATGGCCCCAGACAGCTAACCCCAAAGGCTATTTAAAGATTATGGCTTTTTTCTCAGATCATCTTGTAGCATTAAATGAAATAGGAAGTGTTGCTAAATATATTTTTACTGAAAGTAATGAGGTTAAGTCCTTGCTAATTATGTTACTATTGTTAAATAGTAAGAATGTTCTTGTTGTTAACATACTTGTGGGGGATTATTTTATATATTGAAACAAAAAAATTTTTAAATGTATGATTTTTAAGTCAGTTTTTATGTTACATATATTTACACACACAACTAGGAAAGAATTGAACTAAATAAAAGGTAGAATAAGTTTAAACTATCAGGTTGTTTGTTAGGGGTATTTGGTACACCTGTTTCTTAGGAATGGCAGGTACTGAAATCAGTTATGCCAAATTCTTGTAAGCAGTATTTTAGTGTACCTTGTGGTAGGATTTAATTGTGCTTTTATAACCAAAAACCCAATAAAAATAAAGACGAAAGCTAGTAAGTGAAAAGATTAAAATTTTCCTTAATAAAACTTTTCATTTCTTTATATACAAAAACAAGAAGGCAGCCTTGGCTAGTGGCTCAGTGGATAAGGCACCGGCCTGTGAACCCAAAGGTCGCTGGTTCGATTCCCAGCCAGGGCACATGACCAGGTTGCAAGCCAGGTCTCCAGCCAGGTCCGTGGCTGGAGGCAGGTGAAAGGCAACCAACCAGACATGGATGTCTCTCTCCCTCTCTGCCTCCCTCCCTTCCCCTCTCTCTAAAAATAAGAAATAAAATCTTAAAAAAAAAACAAAAAAAAACAAAGAGGCAGAGCATGAAGAAAACTGGCAACCAAAGCAGTTCTTAACTAATGAAACAGGATTTCGAAAGGTATTTGGTGAACAAGTTGCATGTAATAAGAATTATGCTCTGAGTCAATAATTAAACAAATAAAACATAAGAGGGAGGAACTGAGTCACAGACAAAATAGTATAAAATTAACATACCTGAAGGATATATATTTGGAGTCATAACTTATATTTTCTAATGCTTACAAATAGTTAGGTTTTATTATAATGTCACTACTTGTCTTTTACTCTTTGGGGGGGGTGTGTGTGTGTGTGTACTTTGGTTTTGAACCAGCAGGGAGAAAGATTTTACGAGTTAAGAGAAGTAGAAAAGTTTAAAATCAGCTAATGCTTTGTTATATTTTAGTAGCAACAGCTGTAATCAAAGTAGGAGACCATGTAAAACACCATTGGTACTTATGTAGACGAAGGTAGGTTATGGCCCCATCTCTGCTGCCCGGGGACCAAGAGCCGCAGGCACCCTAGTGGCATGACACCCCCCAGCGTTGCCCACCTTCAGAGAGGGCCCTTCTGCATGGGCTCGAGGGGGAGGGGCATTCCTGGGAGACAAGGCAAGCTGTCCTGTTTGAAACGCAGCTGGTCCTGGAAAGGGTTTAAACTGACAATACGGATGCTGAGTTTCTTGAGTCATCACTGGCGCTTTGTGGAGCTGCTCTTGATTTAGCTGCTGTTGGAGTAAATCTGGGAACAGTTTTTATTTTTTCCTCTTCAGAATGTATTTTGCGTTTCTCAATTATTGGTGGTTTTAAAATCTTTTAATTAAATTTAGTATTCCCATATAGCCCTTTCTGTTTTGGGTGGCTCACGAGGACAGCACGTGCTCTCCAGGGGAAGTCACTTAGAGTCGCGTGGCAGACTAGAGGGACGGTTTTTCCTGGAGCGATAGTACGTAAGCTGAGGGGACCACGGCGCGTGTGCTCATCTCACTTCGTGTGGCAGCTGAGAGTGTTACAGGCGCTTCCTGATACAAAGTCTGAAAACTAAAACCGTGCTTTCCCCCTTCGTTGTCAGACTGATTCAGCCAGGGTTTCTGAGAAAGGTTACTCTTCTAATCGGAGAGAACATTTTTCATGGTTTCGCCTCCATTAAAGCTCTGTGTAACTGCGATTATTTTATCTTGTAGGATATTTTAATTAACTGCCGGCGGGCTGCCACCTCTGTGGCCATTTGTCCACCAGTACCGTTTTACCTGGCTGTGGGCTGTTCTGACAGCTCTGTCCGCATATACGACCGCCGGATGCTGGGCACGAGAGCCACAGGTGCAGATACTCGCGGAAGGAAACGCAAGGTTCTTGGGGTTCAGAAAGTAAACAGGACATTTCCAATATTCAAAGCTCAGTAGTGACAAGTTTTAGTAAGTAGAATGCATTCACATAATGGGAATATGAAAACCAGCGTTTCACCATGTCTTTGTGATCGTATCATGGTGATACTTGACAGGTTTCACTTTAAAAAGTTACTGTCCTTGGTGTACAGTCGTCCTACATAGCACAGGGGATACAGTCGTCCTGCATAGCACAGGGGATGGTCCCGGGACCCCTCGCTTCCAAAGCCCCCAGATGCCTACGCCCTTACGATCGCCCCACTCAGCGTACACATTTGGCCCCAGCAGATGGAAAGGACTCTTTTCCTTCCGTGGGCGGTTGACTCTGCAGGTTGAAGCCCATGGACATAGAGGGCCAGCAGGTTTCTTCCTACCACCCCATCTGGGGTGGCTTAAAATCAGAGCAGCGTATTTATTGTCTCCTAATTGGAGGCTGAAGTGGAGGCTTGGCTGGTGGTTTTGTGCTGGGGACCTCAGAGAACCTGGTGCATGTCCCTCTCCTCACTTCTGGTGGCTGTGGGTCTTGGCTTCCACGCTCGTGTGTGCCTGCCCTCTCCCCTGTGGGGGTCGGTGTCCGTACTTCCCTCTCCTGTGAGAGCGCCGCCCCAGCCCAGCCTGACCTCATCGTACTCGTTACATCGCAGAGGCCTCTTTCCAGAGGAGGCCACACTGAGGTTCTCTGGACATGAATTTGTGGCATTGAGGACTTTGTTCAGCCCGCAGTGGTTGGCTTTCCTATTTCTCTTTGCCATTTTTTAAACTGAGAGGGTAACAGTAGCATGGTGGGGAGAAAAGCTAGGAGAGACCAGTGGCTGGGGTGTGTACAGCCCAGTCCAAGGCCGCAGCCCCTCGCCCCGGCCCAGCTCCTGCCTCCAGCCCCCCGACCCTGACGGTCTGAGTCCAAGCCAGCTTCCTGCCACATGTTCTCAGTGATGGACGCCAGGAGTGCTTACACACACCACAGACATCAAATAGGCTCACGTCTGTGTGTCTTCACCTAGGTTTTATTGTTCAGATTAGAAGCAGGCTTCACCAGAAATGCACACACCAATCTCAGTGTCAGTTTGTGTTTGTTAAAAAGGGTTATTGAAACGGGAAGACCAGAGGGGCTATTTTTTCTGAACAGTGCTTGAGAAGTCTTATCTATCTGGATATACACATTTGGGGAAATTGGGCCACTGTAATACTCAATTATAGGCTTACTGCTTGTTTCTCAACAAGTGGGGTGCAGACCTCCTTCTGCAGGATTGTCCTACTCGCGGAAGATTTAGATTCTCAGCATTTGGCATTGCTGGGCCCCCGGGGCAGAGTGCGCATTGCCCCTCTGTCCTGTTTCCTTGCACTGAGGACCACCAAGGTTAGTGAAAGCTGGAATAGCACCCCGCCCTGTTTCCTTGCGAGAGAAAAATGTTAATGAACATTAAGTACAAGGTAACTCACTTTAAAGGGACACCGCACTGTTTTACCTAGTAGGCTGCTAAGTACCAGCTTTCCTATTTATATGACAAAAATTCCGTTATTTTGAGGAGGCTTTTTGGAAGATGATTTAGTGTGATTATGACAATTAATTGGTTAAATAACTTGTTTCTAATAAAATACGTAATCTGGAATTTCAGACAGTCATGAACTTTTTTAAAGGTGTGTTTGCTTTGTACCGTATTTTTTAAAATTTTGTTATAAAATCTGGTTATTGAAAAAGGAGCCTCTTCTGGAACTAGAATGTGGAAGCTTGGGTTTTTCTTGCTACATTAAGTCACTTATCTCCTAGTTCAGATTAAGAGTTTGAAAAGGTTTTTCTTTAGAAACTTGAATTTTCAACAGCGTCCTTTGATCTTCCGCCAGGGAACTACGCGGGCCGGGGAACCGCCGGCATGGTGGCCCGCTTCCTCCCATCCCATCTGAGCAGCAAGTCCTGCCGGGTGACATCCCTGTGCTACAGCGAAGACGGCCAGGAGATTCTTGTCAGTTACTCCTCAGACTACATTTATCTTTTTGACCCCAAAGATGACACTGCACGAGAACTTAGAACTCCCTCTTCAGAAGAGAGAAGAGAAGAGGTAAGTTCACTCATAACCATCTTCATTAATTCATTTGTTTCGCACTAATTCAGGGACTTCTGGGGCCTGAAGGGCTTCAGAAAATATAATGTAGGCTTTATGGAGACCAAGTGTTTACGTTGACACGCCAGTAGGAGTCTTCCGCTGTTTCCTTTGCTGTTCACACGTGGACAGCAGTCCCTTGCGTTCCCAGGCCTGAGTCTCTCACAGTCAGGAACATACAGGGTTATCCCCTAGGTACGAGTCACAAAATACAGGTGAGTGAGTGAGAAAAAGGTAAGTTCAAGTATGTGTATGTGCACGTGCGTGTACATGTGTGTATATACGTATACAGAACTGGTTAACTGTTGTCTTGTTTGCAAAAGGCAGAAACTAGGAAATCATGCATCCTTGACAGCACACAGCAGTAGAAGGAAAGGTGTTTATTTTCACCTGCTAAGCTTCTTTCCCTGGCGGGCATTTCTCTTTGGCCTTTTGATCTTGTAATGTCCTGTTTAGTTACTGTACCCTGGCATTTGAAACGTCTTTTGAAATTAACTGCTGCGTTTTACTGGTTGTGGGTGGTTTTCCGGCATTGTCCCAACTCCCGACTACTGAACACGTTTCAAAGGCACTAAGGAACACAATTTCCTGATTCCCGTGAGAGGCTAAACTGAATTGAGTTATCAAAACTATAGGCTTTATAGGGGTATAAAATGAGGAAAAGTAGTATTACTCTATAGGTGTATTTTGGGCTTGAAATGTGGCAGCAGATTGAAGTGACGTAACTTGGCAGAGGAGGGCTTGCTGGCAGGCAGATGCTGGGGGTGGGGGCAGCTCTGACACCACGGCTGATGCCGTGTGGGTGCCCGAGAGGCGCGCGTCAGCGGGCCCCGGTGGGGCCTCAGACTGTGACGTCACAGGGGGCTGGAGATGCAGAAGTGTTTAAGGGGGCGCGCTGACCTGGCCGGCCAAAGGCGAGGAGGGTCCGCGAGAGGCAGAGCCGGTCACGGTGGTTGGTTGGGCTTTTTTCTGAGTGTGTGTCTCAGTATACGTTGCCAGAGTAACTAAAGAAAGATGGTTCTGAAAATGATTAAACGATAAGAATGAATTACGCTTACTGTCATCAGCGCGGCAGTGGAGGTGGGCGCAGAGGGAGTTGGGGCTCCCCTCCTTTCCACAGCGCTGAGGCTGAGCCCCGGGCCACGGGGTCAGGCAGACACCACTCAGCAGCGTTGATGGTGCCCACGCTGCGCTGGGTCAGGGCCTCGCCGTCTAGTGGAAGTGGAGCTACAAGTAAACCAACGTGCCAGGTCTCAGGGGGCAACGTGTGAGAGTCGTGTGCTACCTGAGTAGACCGGAACAGGGAACAGTTGGTGTTCTTTGGGAACATGAGAAAAGCTTGAGCAGGTTTAAAGTGGGAACAAAAGTTTAGTGTACGATGTATGTGGCGTTTGTTTCTATTCTGTTTTTATGTTTTCTTAAATTCTGGGCGCCTCTTTATTTCCTTCTATCTTCTAATAATGTATTGTTCCTTTTTATTTAGTTTACTGTCTTACTCCGTTTTTTACTTTTCATCTTTTTTAATTGTCTTTCTCCTTTTTTCCCATTTTTCTAATCCTTTTATTGAATTTCTTGGGGTGACACCTGCCCCATCTCTTTGTTGGGCAGCTGCATTGGAGCCAGTCTCTTGTTTTCTCCTGGTCCCCACAGTTGGTCTCCAAAACACAGACCCCAGGTCTGGAGGTACTGCTGACCACGGCGGCCACCACGGCGGCCACCACGGCGGCCACCACGGCGGCCTGGTGCAAAGTGTCGGCCTCCCTGTCCTCTGCCGTCCTGGGGCTCTCTGACTGGCCCCTGCTGCACGCCCCCACAGCCCTTTCATCAGACGCGCCCCCCTCCTGATCAGCCCTCTCTCAGCCCAACCGAGGTCCTCGGAGCGGCTGCAGGTCCTCCCGTCACCAGCTGTCACACTGCCTCCGCTCGCCCAGCCGTCAGCTCAGGCGCGAGGGCTCTCCCGCAGGCCCCGCAGGGCCGCCTCCGCTGTCCCTGCCCGGCCGGGCACTCCCCGGCCCTGGCACAGGCGGCGGGAGGTGGAAGGGCCCTGTGAGACCCGAAGTGCACTTGAAGCGGGAAGCAACCGGGTTTCTTCTCACCTTCAGCTGCGGCAGCCTCCCGTGAAACGCTTGAGACTTCGTGGCGACTGGTCAGACACTGGACCCCGAGCGAGGCCGGAGAGTGAGCGAGAGCGAGATGGTAACTGTGCTTCGGCCGCCCGTGTACTTTCGTATGGCAGTTAGACGTTCGTGTGTCACGTAGCACGTCTGCCGTGTTTGCACGGTTGTAAGCGAGGCAGCAGCGGGCGGCCTGCGCGGGGGCGCCGGGCAGTGCGTTTTCGTTCTGGGGGTGGCCGAGCTCCCCTCCCCAAGCCCTGCTTCGTGTTCCCACTGAAGGTGGGGGAGTGCTGGGGAGCTGGGCGACAGCGGCCGGGGAGGGGTGCAGCCAAAAGGAGAAAGGACTCAGGGACACGGGCCCCAGTGGAGTGATTTCGGGGGGCAGGGTATATATAAATGGTGGCGGGAAGAAATACAATGAAAAATTTAAGAATTTTAGGAAATGCAAGTTGTAAGGATGCCTGTTGTCCCATAACACATTGGGCATTACCAAGCTTCTTAGTTTTTGCCTTTTTATTAGGTAGAAATGGAAGTAAAACCCTCAGTTCCAGATAGGTTTATTAAGCACATACATTTTTGTCATCCTCCTGTCAGGTGCCTTTGGTAAGCACACCAAACTACCTTCGGAGCTTTAAGGTGGCACTTGAAAATAGTGTTAATCTGTGTGTATTTCAGGAAATGGCTCTGCAGCCAAAATGTTCTGCTTAAAACTTTTGTCATCTTTTCAGGGCAGAAGTGTATTTCTCAATATGTTATCCTTGATATTATTTCATAATACCTAGTTAAATATAAAGCTACATTATACAGAGGCAGTAAAGTGTAAAATGTATTCCGTTTTCACAGAAGATTCAAGCACAAATAATTTCCATTTTAAATTAAATGATTGTAGAATAGAAATGAATTGTTAGCAGTTTCAGTATCATACTTAATTTGAAAATTGTTTTAAGAGAAAACTCATGTAGTTGAAGGAGGAAAAGCAGGGAAGGAAGAGACAAAATGCTTTCTGGTTTCAGTTAAATATGTGGATTTGCTTGCAGTAGGTGGTGACGAAAACAAATCCACTGACGGAGTTAAGTGAGAGGGCAGACCTCACTTTCCCCGTGCAGGCCTGGCAGAGGGTGTAGTGGGGGCAGTGAGGTGGGTCGCTAGGAGCTGGCTCCCAGGTGGGTGCCGCGGGGTGCGGAGGGAGCGCCCCCTTCACTGCGTCCTGTGAAGCCTGGGGCGGCTCGATGGGGCTGCACACGCTCATAAAATTTACCTGCGCCTTTTGATTGTCTTAGCTGAGTTCCGTTTTAAGGCCCAGAACCCTGGGTTCTGCACTGGTTCACTGATAAGACCTGTGTTGTCATAGGAGAGCAAAGTCCCAATGTGTCACTGATGCAGAGAATGTCTGACATGTTGTCAAGGTGGTTTGAAGAGGCCAGTGAGGTGGCACAAAGCAACAGGGGACGAGGAAGAGCTCGGCCTGCAGGTAACGAATTACGTACTTGTTATTAATTATTGTTCCTGGTGTTGGCTGACCCGTTTACATATCTGCATCATTGCTTTCCAGCGTTGTGGTCTTGGGCAAGTTGCTTATCTCTGTTAAAAATGAGGAATGTACGTGAATTCCTAAATATTTTAAATCCCCAAATTAAAGATTTCTATTGAATTTCATCTGTAAATGGATTTGGTTAACTCATGCATATCAGCGAACTTTTTAAGAAGTTCCTTGGACTGTGGATATGCTTAAGAGTTAGTAAATTTGTGCTTAAATTTAAACTGAGAAATTCTTGGCCCTGGCCAGCATGGCTCCATTGGTTGGAGTGTTGACCCACAAACTGAAAGGTCACAGGTTCGATCCCTGTGAGGGCGCACACCTAGGCTGTGGGTTCAGTCCACATTTGGGGTGCATATGGGAGGCAGCTGATCAATGTTTCTCGCCCACATTGATATTTCTTTTCCTGTCTCTCTCCCTCCCTTCTCTCCAAAATCAGTAACCATGTCCTTAAAATATATTTAAATCATCATGATTAAAAGAAAAATCTTTTATAGTCTGTGGTAATTGTTTCTTCCAAAACATGAACTTGGTTTGTCCACTTCATTTTTGTTTGTTTACTTTCCTGTTTATTTTAAAATTTTATTTTTTTAAGATTTCTTTTTTTAATTTCCAGAGAGAGGGAAAGAGAGGGAGGAAAAAAGGGAGAGAAACATCAGTGATGGTTGCTTTTCCCCTGCCTCCAGCTACAGACCTGGCTGGAGACCTGGCTTGCACCCTGGTCATGTGCCCTGGCTGGGAATCAAACTGGCGACCTTTGGGTTCACAGGCTGGCGCCTTATCCATTGTGCTACCAGCCAGGGCTTTCATTTTAAATAAAACCTAGATTTTAAGTAATCTCAGGGAACTTTTTAATGTTTATTGAGTATTAATTATTCCTTTGTAGATAGCAGAAAGCCTGGCATAGTAGACACTCAAGACTTCTAGAATCATGACTACATCATGTTAGTTTGGTGGTTAAAATGTTACAGCTAGATGAGGAATTTAATCCTATTCTGGCCTAGTTGTTGTTTTACTCTTGCTAATAAAATCTTCATTAAATATTTTACCAAGGACATGCTGTTGTAAGTGGAACCATATTGCTATAAATTGATTCTCTTATTATCCAGCTGTTACATCGAAATCATCATCTTTCAATTTTAAGGGACTAGGCAGTGTTTACAGGCGGCTCACAAGATGTTCCTTAGTTTGTCTAAATAGAGCTGCCGTGTTGAGCATTTTACTTAAAAGATTGGTTATTTTAACAAGAATATGCTACAAATAGATGTTTACGCCTGTTGATTGGCCCAGTCAAATGGACCAAACCACCCGTGGGAGCTTTTGATTTCCTGTATAGTACATACTTCTGTGTGTGCGTGTGCATGTACACGTGTGTATACACGTGCCTGTATTCCCTGAACATTTTGAGGAGCTGGTTTTAGAAAGCGTGCAGTCTTCAACTAACGTGTGCTTTTCGAAGGTGGGGCGAGTCAGTCAGAGGTTTCCGCTCTTCCCGTGTCGCCCGGCGCTGGCTCGGGAGTGGGCGACACTGCGATGGAAGTGGACACGCCGGCCGAGCAGCTGCTGCAGCCTTCCGGGCCCTCCACCGCCGCCGGGAGCCCGCCTCCCGCCTCTCCGCAAACGCCGCCCGCGGCAGCCGCCGGCCAGCAGGCGCAGCGGCAGTCTGGTGAGCTCCCCCCTCGCCGTGGGCTCGGGTCGCGGGGGTCCCTGATCCTGCGCACTTCCCTGTGCGCTGCTGGGGAGGTGCCCAGTCCCATCGTGCTCCGGCTGAGCAGATGACCTGAGTGACACGTCACACGTGACATGTAGCTGAGACGTGAAATTCGGGTGTGCCTCACCTGCATGAGTTTAACAAGTAGGGAGCCTTCCATTTTCATGAGACAGTTTTTAAAACTTGGGTGCCAGCAGACTTAATTTAACGCACTTCACTTAAAGGTTCTTTTGTAGGCCGTTGCAAACCAAATAGCCTTCTTCACTTGATTTAAGTCTGTGTGAAAGTAAAGGTGAAGATATAGCTCTGATTATTGTTGGTTCTACTGTATTTATATTTTTTATTATTTTTCTTCGAAGGATAAAGCACTTTTAATATATTCTCTATGGTGCATTTGACGTGGCCTCTTGTCAACAACATACACAGTGTAGTTAACTAAAAGAACTATTTCTTCCATATTTACCTGCAAAAGAATTGTTTTCCCATCTTTGTCTTTTTGGCACTTGATATTAATGAAAACATTTACTCCTCAATTCTGTTAAAATATTTTTCTCAATATTATAACTTGATGTACAGCTCTCCCCTCCCCTGCCGCAAACTACAGACTGTACGATTTATATAATAGTGATTTTTAGCAGCTGTGTCTGTAGTTTACTTGGCATTTTAACTGAACCCATGTAATTACAACAGGCATATAATTATGAACAACATGGTTTTCATATTTTCTCTTGGGTCTTCCTGAGGAAGCATGTTACCTGACATCCACCCCAGAATAGTAGCAACTAGAGGTACAGCCGACACCTGAGTAAAACCGATGAAACGTCTGCCCAGCCCGCTGTCCCGCTGTCCTCTTAGTCCTGCTGCTCTGCAGCGTGACCCCAGATCACCAAACTAGGGACATTTTAAATGAAGCACTTTTTAAATCACTCTGTCCCCTTTTTAATAATTCATCTTCAGTTTCCATGGAAATGGAAGCCAGAGTCAGTTGTGTAACTGTTGACATTTGTGTACAATTTATCTGCAATAATAAGCTCAAAAATTGGGTTTTTCATTCTCTGATCAGCATAGCATTCAACCTAAGGGAGAAAAATCTTTTGGAGGGTTTGGCAAATAGGGACAGAATCAGTTAAAAGTTGCTTTTCAAAGCCAGGTAAAACCTGTGAAAACAGTAAATTTTTTGAAAGCGATGGCGTTCTTGGGAATACTCTTCAGGGTTCTCATCACGTGTAAGTCGCCAGGAAAGCTGAGGAGGGAGCCGCGCCAGCTCGTGTCCGAATCTTAACTCGGCACCGTCGTTCCTAAAACACGTTCCTGAGTGAGGTACCTAGTTTGGAGCTGCTTTCTTCTTTTGGAGTTTCATTTCTATTGTAGGGATTAACACACGTTAATAATACATTTCAAATTAATAAGTCCCTTTCAATATTATTAAATACTACAGCCACTAAACCATTGAACTAGAAAAAAGCTGTGGTGATCTTGTGGTCATTGTTTGAACATCATGCGGCACCTTGCCTATAAATTTCAAAGAAAGGGAATTTTTTTTTTCTTTTTTTAAAAGATTTTATTCATTCTTATTAGAGAGAGGGGAATGGATAGGCAGAGAGGGAGAGAGACATCCATGTAGGGTTGCCTTTCACCTGCCTCCAGCTACGGACCTGGCTGGAGACCTGGCTTGCAACCTGGTTATGTGCCCTGGCTGGGAATCGAACCAGTGACCTTTGGGTTCGCAGGCCAGCACCTTATCCGTTGTTCCACCAGCCAGGGCTTGGAATATTTTGGGCCGGTAGATTTTTAAAAGAATTTTGGTTGGCTAACCCATAGGCGATTAGACATACCCCCATTACCTGTGCAGTTTTGCTGTTGAGGAAAGTGATTTGCTGTTCCATGTAACATCTAAAGACCATGTCCGGAATTGTTTTGACAGTACACCTTTCATTGTCCCAGAGCCCAACAGTTTCACAGTCAGGACCTAATATTTTGCTGCGTTTTCCCATTTTTTACCGGCTTTCAAGTCCAGAGTGGCCTGTGGGGGGCAGGACTTGGCTGCGGGTGGGTGGAGTCTCACCGTCCAGCCACTGATTCCCTTCCTGGCCTGCAAAGAGGCCCAGAAGAGGAAGAGCTTGCTTCTTGGCCTGCCATGGATACCCTTTCTGTGAATGTGGGTGCTCCTCCTTCCTGTGACTTGCGTCTCCTCTGTCACTTCTGCTGGGGAGAAGGCAAGGGACGGTGGGAATGTGAAACCCGCAGGGAAAACTCCATCTCTGATTGGGCCTCATTGTTTGCCATCCCATCATCTGCGGGGAGTCACTGAGGCAGGTGAGGAAGGTGGGAGCCCGTTTCTCAGTGGGTGACCCCACCTGTCTGAGCACTGTTGCCTGCCTCCCGCCTCCTGCCTCTCAGACCCCCCAGACGCCCTTTGTCCTTGTCCCTCCCCACTGGTCACCTGCCCCTTTGCAGCCTCAGCTTAGGGCCCACCCCTTCCAGCCTCAAGGACTCTGCCGCTTCTCTTGCCTCCTCGCCTTTGTTTCTGCTATTATCCTGTCTTTCAGTTTTTCTGTTAATCATCCCAATTGTTTTCGGCCTTGTATCTTTGCTCCTTTTACTCAGGGTCTTCAGAATAGTTGCTACATACATTACCTCCATTTTCTTACCACCTTCCAGTTGTTTACCCACCAGTTTCAATCTGCCTTTCCATGGAAACCTTTTCAGAGTCAGACTGAAAAGTCATTTTGCCCAGTTTGAAGTTGGGTCCTCTGTTAGCATCTTACTCAAGTTTTGACCCCGTTGCATTTAACTCAGCTGCTGCTTTCCTGACCCTTTGCTTTCTTGGCATTTGGGACACCACTTCTGCCCCTGTGCCCTGACCGCCAGCTCTCGGGGGCTTGCGGTGACCACCGGCTGATGTTTCTTGCCCCGTTTCCCTGTGAGTGCGGCTGTGGAAGCCCAGCCCTCGCCTCGTCCCCCGTGCCTGGGGGACTGTCAGTTCCCAGCTTCTGATCGCCCCCCGTGGGTGAGCCCCAGGCTCCTGTGTGCAGTGGCTACGGGGCCCTTCCTTCGGGCTGTCTTCAGACATCTTCAGCTTAGTGAGACCAGACTGAAACCTAGTTTAGCCTCTGCCCTTCCTGTCCCCTGAGCTCTCCCTCCTTGGTGGTTTCTGACTTTGGCGAATCTTGACAGCACTGCCCCTTCGCTTGTTACAGCAGCCTGCGGGTCATCCGCCTGCGGGTCATCCTGACGGGCCGTGTCCTCGTGCGTGGCCCTGTCCCCCAGCAAGCGTGCTGCCCTGCTGCTCTGCAGCGCGACCCCCGTCTGTCCGCTGACGGAGCTGCTCCGGCCTTGCCATGTACTCTCCAGGCAGCTGCATGTGCTTTGAAGGGTTTACGGTGTTAAATCAGATGGTTTAACTGCTGCATAAAACTCCTCCAACTTCCGATTGCAGTTGGAAGTACAGCTCCGAAAGTAAAACAGGGAAAGCCTTGCTGTGGACATGGAAGAGCCGACCCGGCCTTGGCCCTACCCCCCTGTCCAGCCCCCTGTCCCATCCCTGTCTCCGTCCCCTGGGAGGTTCCTCTCAGGTTTGCAGATGGGCCGCCTTCCGTCTGACTCTGAGCCCTTGGACGCCCTGTCGGAGGACAGGGAGCGGCTGAGCTGGCAGCCCGTCCCCGGCCGGTCGCATGGCCGGCCGCCCCTTGTCTCCTGGGTCTCGGCCCGCGTTTCCCCGCGGAGGCCTCGCGTGGCTCCCTCGCTGGGTTCGTGTCCTTTCCCACCCCCTCAAGCCGTCTTCTCCATCACTAGCTCTGTTACTTCCTGAAGGTGCTTACAAATTTTTAATGATTTGGTTCATTTTCGATTGATTTACGACATTCTTTTATTAGAATGTGTTCTTGTAAAGATAGGGAGATTCTCTGTCTTGTTCTGCATGTGGCTTTTCACCCAAAAGTAGTCATTCTGTAAGGATGCTGTTGACGCGGCCTTTGTTCCCTTGAAGCTGGCGCAGCCGGGCACGGACAGCAGCTGCACCTCCGTCTCCGTGGTTTCGCCCTCGCCATTCGCTCTGGAGGTGGCCAGTGGGCTCCCGGGCGAGGTGTTATCCAGGGGAGATGCCGTGAAGGGGTGTCCCTCGTGTACTGCTTTTGGACCCCTTGCTTGACCTTGGCTTTTCAGGACACGTAGGGCTGAGTGTACATTCTTTTCTGTTGTGCTCAAGATGCTTTAAGGTAACTTAAATTTAAACTTTTTATTAACCTCACCTGAGGCCATTCTTTTTCATTGCTTTTAGGGAGAGAGGAAGGGAGAGAGACAGGGAGAGAAAGACTGATGTGAGCGAGAAACATGGATTGGTTGCCTCTCACACGCACCCCGGCTGGGGACCGAACCCGTACCCCAGGTGCGTGTCCCGACCGGGATCAGCTGCAGCGTTTCCGTGCGTGGGGCCAGGCTCCAGCCCACTGAGCCACGCCGGCCAGGGCAGAAGTATTTTAAAAGTCACTTTAATAAATGTGGGCCCCAGAATGACCAGGAAAAAGATAAAAGGAAGCCAGGTGAGATGAGCGGCCAAGCACGCGACCCAGGAAGCGGCTGGGGTGCAGAGGTGGCGCTGGGCTTTGTGTCCAAATTAGGAAAATGAGCGTATCCAGTGTAACTTGTAATCAGCTGGTGGATATTCATGTATTTATTTGTTTACTTTTCTTCCCTCTGTAGCCTTTTCAAGGTTATTTATCATTTTTAGAGAGGTGGGGGGAAGGGAGAGAGACAGAGAGGGAGAGAAGCATCCAGGTGTTGTTGCCTTTCACCTGCCTCCAGCCACGGACCTGGCTGTAGACCTGGCTTGCAACCTGGTGATGTGCCCTGGCTGGGGATCGAACCAGCGACCTTTGGGTTTGCAGGCCGGCACCTTATCCACTGTGCCACCAGCCAGGGCTCCCTTTGTAGTCCTGAATTTTATTTTATTTCAAGTAGCCAGACCATTTGAAACCATATTCTATATGCATAACCCAGAATTTAGTCAGGCATTTTGATTCTTAAATTAAACATGGTCTTTTTTTGAACACTTAACAAAAGACTGTGGTTACACAATTATCTAGTTAAAAACCAGAAAAGTTTGACTGAGTTGAAACTATATGTGAAATCTTTATAATCTTACTTATAAAGACTATTTGAAAGTAACTATTTTCTTCTTAGTAACGTCAGTGAGACTTGACTTTTAGTTGTTTCTAAAGTAAAGCTGGAAATTTTTCATTTCCTGTGTTACTTGCAGTTTTTTACTGCGATGATGGAGTATTAAGGGAAGCCATTGTTACAGCACGTTGTAAGCTTTTTCCTTTGGTTTTGATCTACATCAAAGAACATGGTTAGAACAGGAGGTCTGCGTGGGACAGGGAATCAGTACGTGCAGAATCCCGTTTGGGAGGTTCCCTTCGGGCAGGGGGCCCTGAAGGACAGCTGTCTTAACTGTGGCCCTCTGCGCCCGGGAAGAGTCAGTCAGCGAAGACAGCGTCCGCTGTGCACTGGGTGGGCTCCCGCTTGTTCACACACGGCCATGGCCGCTCGGCGTATAAACTTAGGTCTCTCCAGCGTCCTCTAGCTGCGCTGAGCTCCATAAAAATCCCTGGGGACGTGAGAGCCCGGCTGTCCAGGCACGAGAGCAAACCTCGCACAGCCCAGAGGTGTCCTTGGACTAGGAAGGCTACTTAGAGGTTAGAGACAAGTTGGGTATTTGGTTAATGGCCACTTTGGAGAAACTCAAGCTGAGACTGGAGGAACTTGGGGACCAGTAAAGGGGGGACCAGTCCTAGGGGAAGGGATGCACAGGGGTCACCTGGACTAGAGGCGGGTAGAGAAACCACCCGCAGACCCTGTGCGTTGGAGCCCAGTGGCCGCGGCGCTGCCAGTGGGGCCAGCCTGGGCCCTGAGAAGGAAGAACGGGGAGTAGAGTCGGTTTCCAGGAGACGGAGGCGCAGGTTTCCCGAGAGCAGCCCTGGCACGTGGCTCAACCCAGAAGTATTTGTTTTGCTCACTTTCCACTTTGGCTTAGGTTAGCAAAGCAAATTCTCTAGGCGTTTCATTTATTCACGTTGTAAAGTATATGTGTTCGTGTGCCCATTTTTTAAAGGATGTAGTACGTGCGGGCTTTACCTGCTTGTAACACGCCAGACCCGCTAGCAGAACTAGTTGTTTGCTGTCAGATGTGTGGTGGGAATTTTGGGTTCAGTATTTGCCTTCCCTAGGAGCTGTGTGTTGACTTCTTTTCCTAGGCTCTTTTTTTTTTTTAACCCAAGTGGGAAAAGAGCCACCATATAACCAGCCTTAAAAGCAGGCAGGTAAATTCTTCTTTATAAAGCTTAACGCATTGAATGACCTTGATTTTTCCAAGCTAGACAACAGCGCTGCCTACATGTAGAATCCACTGTGCATTTGCTCCCTCACCTCGTGATCTGCAACGGAGACTCTTGTGTTCCCGTAAAGCACCTGTCAGTGCGAAACAGGTTTGGAGGTAGCAGTGAAGTTGGTGGATAGCTTTGACGGATAGGCTTGAGGGCTGCATGGTAATACGCTTTCAGATTGTGAAATCGTTGCTGTTACGTCGACAGTGAGTAAGATCTACGTGTCTGTCTGCCTAACAAGAGGGCACTGTGCCGTTGAGCCTACAGTCCATCCCCCGGTGACTGCTGTCCTACCTGGGCTGGAGAATTCACCAGGAGGAACTGGCAGGGAGCGACCAGGTGACGTGGGAATCGCTTGTGGAATGTTAGCTACCAACTGGCCGATGGAAGGAAGCTGTGTGCGTGGGTGCCGTGGGGACGAGACGCCGTATCTCTGGCCTGGTGGGTTCGTGAGGCGGGAAGCCCGTGTTCGCAGCCGTGAGGACGCACCAGAGGCTGGAAGCTGGCGGGCAGTTTGTGGGACTTGCTGCCAGCGTCAGGTGTGGCGGCGCCTGGAATGTCACTGACCCCCCGTAGTCAAGGTCAGCAGTGACTTCCGAGGTGCAGACCCGGCGGTCAGGTCTCGGGACCTTCACTCCATCCGCAGCATTTGACACAACTGCTTCCTCCCGCCTTCTCGACACATCTCATCAGGTCGTCCCCGGAGTCCGCCCACCCTGTGCTGTGCTCCCCGGGCTTCTCTTTCTCGATCCTTGCTGCACTGGAAGGTCCGGGAGTTCAGCCGGTACAGGTCCCCTCTGCGATCACTTTCTCTCTCGGGGCTGACGGTGACCTCGCGTGACATCCAGGTTGACTGGGAACTCGGCAGCTGTGCTCCGCTCCTGCAGTTTCTCCGCCTGGCCGCCTGCCGGTCCCTCCCGTCTTCTCACACGTGGCCCTGCTCTGTCCCTCCCTTTCACCACAAAAGGCAGCTCCACTTTTCCTGTTACCCAGGCCAAAGGCGCGGGTCCCCTGCAGCCACCCCACCCGCACGCCCTGCTGCCTTTGCTTGCACATCCCCACGGACGTGGAGCGTCTGCGGCTGCTCCCTGAACCCCGTCCTTGCAGTGCATCCCGTGTCCCAAAACCAGCGGGTGAGAGAGGCCCCGCCCTGGTGACAGTCCTCCCACTGTCCTTGTTGCATCGTCCCTGCTTGACACTGCAGGCACACGTGTGCAACATGTGTGTGCGTGTGTATTCACTAAGTCCCATTTTCCTCGCAGGGCACACTCTGCTCCTAAATAGAGACTATTTTAGTGTGTTCACTGTTCCATTTATCTCCAGAGCCTGAAGCATATAGGAGGCACTTAGTAGCTCTGCAGAACTTTATGATTTATTTCTGCTTTTTATTTATGACCACTGCTTCGTAGGAAGTTTAGGAAAATATTATTGTCCTGGCTGGTGGCTCAGAGGATAAGGCACCGGCCTGCGAACCCAAAGGTTGCTGGTTCGATTCCCAGCCAGGGCACATAACCAGGTTGCAAGCCAGGTCTCCAGCCAGGTCTGTGGCTGGAGGCAGGTGAAAGGCAACCATACAGTGATGCTTCTCTTCCTTTCTTCCTCCCTTCCAGCCCTTTTCTCTGAAAATAATAAAATCTTAAAAATAAAAAATACATATACATAAAAGATTATGTCAGCACAGACCATAAGAGAAAAAGTAAGCGACAATTCTGATATAAAAAGAAACAATTCAGCTGAAAAATATGGATCTTACACTTTGTTTGTTTAAGGATTTTATTCATTGTTTTCAGAGAGAAGGGCAGGGAGGGAGGAAGAAAGAAAGAGAAAAATCCATGTATGGTTGCCTTTCACCTGCCTCCAGCTACAGACCTGGCTGGAGACCTGGCTTGCAATCTGTGTGCCCTGGCTGGGAATCGAACCAGCCACCTTTGGGTTCGCAGGCCGGTGCCTTATCCACTGAGCCACCAGCCAGGGTGCAACTTACACTTCTGAAAGAGCTCTCTAGTAATAAATTTCAAGAATTGTTTCCAAACACATAACTTTTTCATTTTACTTGAATTTTAATCATTTATTAAAATTAGTCATTTTTGCGTATAGGTTAGATAACATTTTTTCAGTTTTTAATATCTTAGTATTTTATTTTTGTAAGTAGAGATGAAATTAGGAATATTTATTTAAAAATGTTTTGCTTATGTGGGACTTTATTTTCATTCTGTTTAATTAAATGTTCTTAGAAAACTACATGAGCCTAATTCACCAAGTTCAACAGGGGCGTCTGGGCGTGGCACAGCGTAGTTTTTCTCTGAACGACTAGTAGTTTCTCTGTGAGTACGGAATTTGTTATTCGTGTCCCTCACGGGGTGGCTGCAACTTCCGTTCTCTCTTGTATAGTCGGATTCTTACTGATTTCTTGCGTGACCCTGTCAGCGCATGACCAGATTTCTGCCGTTTCTAAGTTGCTGCTCTCCCTTCGCCCTTCTCTCCCGTGGTCGCCGCGTCAGAGTTCCTGCGGGGGCCGGAGATGGCTCTGCTCCGCAGGCGGCTGCAGCAGCTGAGGCTTAAGAAGGCGGAGCAGCAGCGGCAGCAGGAGCTGGCTGCACGGGCGCCCCCGCCGCCCCCCGGCCCCGGCCCGGCCACCCTGGAGGGCCCAGCCCGGGCCCCGTGTGCCGCAGGTTACTGCGTCCGTCCGTCCGTCCGTCCGTCCGTCCGTGTGCGTGCACGGCTGGGCTGCTGCGTGGCTGCTGGGTGGGCGCGGGCGCTTGCAGCTTCCGCCCCAGTCCCCGTGTTCGTTTAGTATTAGCTGTTCTGCTGGTCGGCAGTTACTTGCGAGAGCTGTGTCTGTCGGAGGTCGGGCATGGTGTGTATGGATGCCTACTGCTCTGAGAACGTGGCACTCAGGTGTTGGTAGGACGGGCAGGCGGTCCCCCCAGGAGCCGCAGCGGGGCGCCAGCAGCACCCAGCAAGGGCTTCTGATTGGAGACTGGCCGTCAGGCTCCCCAGACCCGTGGCGGGCGGTCAGGCCAGAGGAACCTCTGTTCCTTCACCTGTATCTGCCTTAACGCAGGCTTCCTTTAGGGTTTAAACCCGGTCAGAGTGTAAAAGGGCTCAATTTTGTGGAGATGACAGCATTCTAGATCCTTTATTAAGGTTCCTTTCTTCAGAGAGTTAGTCCCTTTTTTAATTTTACTTTAGTGGTTAAATGACACTTCGTTTGATAAGACTTGTACGTTCTGTACGTTCACAGGAAAACGAAAGATGTGTAGAAAGACTACTTGCAGGTTTCAGGGGCCTTCCTCACTAAGCACGCTGAAACGCGTAGTAAGTCCAAAGAGGTGAAAACTGTTTGTAGGAGACTTTCTAGGAGGATTTTCCGATATTTATTTCACGCTGACTCTCATTTTTGTTGTTTCTCTTGAAACAGTGTAATTTTGATTTTCTGGAAAAATACTTACCTGTTCTTCCAAAGCAGCGTAGGATTGTTGTGTCGAACTCTGCAATGGATAAACGAGAAGTCTTAGAAACGAGGAGACGGCGTGGGTAGTTAGGGAGCACATGGAGATACTGTTCTCCTGCCTTTCCCTGCGTGGACTGATGAGCTGACCTGGTCACCGATGAGCAGGTGGTGAGGGAGGACGCGGGAAGCTGCTGTGCAGAAGATGGCCATGCCGCCCCAGGGTTGGGTGGCGCAAGTCTGGGCAAACGGGCTGTATCAGAAGGTGGACACAGGTGGTCCCAGTCTCCGGACTTCCAAACGTACCGGTGGAAGCAGGCAGATGATGTGAAACTTCCGAGACCCGGGCTGTACTGGAGAACTCGTAGCTCTTGAACACTCAACTCAGAATAGCCCCTTTGGTGGAACCGTTGCCCCTGGGAGTGGGACAGGCAGTCAGCCAGGTGGGAGGCATTTGCTCTGGAAATGACGCTTGCTGAGAACTGGAGCCTGGGCTGCTGGGGACGCAGCAGTTGCACGTTCAGGGCAGAGCTGCGCTTACCGCCCGCATTGTCCCAGAGGCTACTGGGACCCCGGGCCCGAGCCGGGAGCAGTGGCCACCTCCCTCAGGTGCCCAGGTCCCTCATGGACCAGCAGCCGATGAGACGCTCAGGCCTAAAAAGGCTGCGACTTGTTCTGTGTCGCAGAGCCGATTAGTACAGGAGCAGGGACAGGGCCAAAAACGACTGACCACGGCGTGTGCTCTGCTCACCCTACCATCCTGCCTTCCCTCAGTACCAGGTTGCAAACAGTAGAGCCCTTTACAAAACAGTTCATACCCGGAAACTCGGTGTATTGAAGGGACAGAACCAAAGTGTTCTGTTTGGAACCTTCCTGCCTGTCTTCCCCGACCATGCACCTAAAGAAACCTGCACCTTCACAGACTATAGCGTTAACACGCACTGCGTATCATGGTTGTGCGGTTAACCGTGTTTTCGACGTCATTGAGTAGCTACAGGTAACCCCTGAAAACACAGCAAGTCTGTAGCATGGTTGGAGAGTTGGGGGAGCCCACGTACACACAGCCTTCTAGAACAGTTTCACTCCGACCCTCAAACAACACAGACCGCGTTAAAAGACGTTAAGAGCAAAAGATATTTCATTTGAGCATGGGTGTCTGCAGAATTTTAGAATTTATTAGAATTTTAAATACATTTTGTTCGTGGAACAGTAAGTAATAGAGTTTTTGTAAAGAAGTATAGGATAGAAGTCAAGAAAATGCTGAAGAAAGTTCAGAGGATGAAGCTCTCTTGTCAAAAAGACAACACCCTTGGTCAATGGTACTTAGTAATGATGAGGAAGAAAACATTATTTAGTACATATTAATATGTTATTCATTTGGTGAAATTGCTTTAATAAAGATATTCCTCTTAATTATAAAAATAGAATAGGATGTTTTCTTAATTTTTGGAACCTAACCCCCTTTTTTTGTATTAGCTCTTTGTTTCGTATAATACAGATTCACGTAACATGGCATTTTTTAGGGACCTTACAACCATGTTATGTGGGGGTTACCTGTACTTCATAGACATTTTCTGTGTCTCACACCTTCGCATGAGCACCCTTTTCAGCCCAGAGTAAAACAAACAACATGTAGCAGGAGCAGTGGTCACTGCTCACCCTGGAGCCCTCCAGCCCGGGGTGAGCGCACCGTGCAGAGCTGGCGAGGGGGCTCGGAGGACAGGGTGCCTTCTCTCCAGTGAGACGGGCACCCCTCACCTTGGGCCTGTGCTGAGTGGGTCTGACCAAAGGCGTGTGCATGGAAGTAGAACATGCTCTCAGCTCCTTGTCAGGGTTGCTCACGGCTTGCCTGGAATAACATGCCTAAGCACATGCCCCAGCTTCCTCACCACGTGGGAACCACCTGCGGTACTGACTTCTGTCCCCACCCCGTACGTTGGTGTCCTTAGCATAGATGTGATCGTGACCTTTCTGGGCAGGTGTCTGCTGCTTGCTTTTAAGTGGAAATCTCATTTTTGTTTCAGATTCTCCTTCTTCTGTGGTTAACAAACAGCTCGGATCCATGTCCCTTGACGAGCAGCAGGGTGCGTGCGACAGGAGAGGCGCTGTGCTGTCCCCGCAGCTCTGTTGCAGCGCCTAGACCGGCGCTGCCCTCTGCCCTAGCCTTCCGTGCCCGTTACGGTCTGAGAGGCAGGGTCTTGCGAGCCGCGTTGTCCGAGGTGGTATTGTGCACAGGGCCCCTTGACCCGTACCAATTATTTCCTATGTAAGCCAATTTCCACCTTGGGCCCTGTGTGCCAACTTTGAATTCCTTTCCTAGACCTATCCTGTCGTGGATATAAACGATGCCCATTTTTTAAATGATAGGTACCTAGCATAAAGTTGTGTAAAACTGTGGGTGTGAGGTTAGCATACGACCCTGCGGGTGATTTAGAAAAGGCTACTTGAACATGGCGAGACGCTGCATTAGTACATTGCCATAGTCGTGATACTCGGTTTTACGTCTCGCTGTCCGGTGGTTAAGCTCTGGGTAGCAATTTGAGTTACTTTAAGAAGCTCCAGAGCCGCAGGTCAGAAGGAAGAGTGGGTCTTCCCACTTCCACTTTCAAAGCAAGAGAGATAGTCAGCCTCAGAAACTTGAATCAAGCCTGTGAGCTAGATTTTACTATTATCCACCCCCATTTTTGTTCTTAGCTATTATTTTTTTAAAGATTTTATATATTATTTTTAGGGAGAGGGAGAGAGACATCCATGTATGGTTGCATTTCACCTGCCTCCAGCTACAGACCTGGCTGGAGACATGGCTTGCATCCTGGCCATGTGCCCTGGCTGGGAATCAAACCAGCGACCTTTGGGTTCACAGGCCGGCACCTTATCCACTGTGCCACCAGGGCTTCCCCAAAAATTTGAAACAACTCAGTACGAAAGCCATGAGCTTAAGTTGGTTTAGCAGTTACGTACAAACTGTTGCCAAAGAACCTATTTGGTGGGAGATCTGATTTTTACTCTCCTCTAAGGAAAACATTCAGAAACTGATTTTAAAATAAATTAGAAAACTTCTTTTATATCTTTAATCTTAAGTTATTATTTATAAAAGTAGTGGTGTAAGTTTTCCTGTTTTTGAGAATGAATGAGTAAATGAATTTGAGAACTAAGAAATTAAGCTTGTTTTATCTTTATATGTTCATTATAGGGGTCTGAAACATGACGTAATTACTATTAGGCAAAACAATTATAGTAGCACTGTATATTATATTCTACTGTTTCAAACTGCTCTCTAATCAAATAATTTTTTTGTAAAGAGGTATGAATGTAAAGGGTCTGTTAGAGAGTTCGTAGCCAGATCAGTCTATAAAATGATGTAGAATAATTTCCATGGACTTAAATTTTGTATTCAGTTTAAGTTGGTGCTTAACTTGCGAATGATACAGGAGGTGGCAGACAGGGACAAGGATGACGCCGGAGTTCTAGCATCAGTGATGATGCCGTTTGGTCGGTGGACTGGTTTGGAGGCAGAGATCCAGAAGTGTTTTGGGTTTAGGGCCAGGTAAAGTATGGTACGTCCTTTAGTTCCGTAGTGGCGATGTGACCAAAAGGTCAGGTGTTGCCCAGGTCTAGCAGAAGCTGTCAGGGTGGGTGGTCATCCGAGTAACTTTCTGTGAGTCCCTGAGCAGAGCTGTGCTGGACAGCAGAGCAGCGATGGCACCGCACATGCGCCCTTGTCGTCCAGCGGGACCCCGCCTTCAGGTGCTGGGACTCCCGCGTTCCAGGCTGAGCCCCTGGAGGTGCTTCCCCGTGAGTCAGAGCAGCTCCCACCACCTCCCTCCTGTGTCCTCCCTCCCAGCGGGTCTCCGCAGGCTGCACTCTGCTCCTTCCCCAGAGTGGCCTTGTGAAACACATAAATCCAATCGGTCACCCCCCTGCCCCCCGTCCGGTCACCCCTCCACCCTGCCGGCCCTCACCCAGCAGGCCAGCCTTCCCGCTCAGCCTCCATCTTCTCGCCGGGTCCCCCCAAGTGCCCTCCCTGGGTCGCTCACCCAGCCTCCCTCAGGCAGCGCTTTCTCCACCGTGTCGGATGCCCCTCTGCAGCACCCCTCCCTCCCCTCAGGCCTCTGGTCCGTGTCCTCCAGTGGTGTGTTCGGTGCCCTCTTGCTGCGAGTCCTCCAACTGTTGCTTCTTCACTCTGATGCGCTCAGTGCCAGCCCCGCGCCCGTGACGCTGAGCTGTTGGATGAGTGAGTGAGGGAGTGAGTGGTTAAAGCAGTGGGGTGCTCGAGAATCTGTTTCAGCCCCGGGAGACGGACCGGTTTCGGGGTGTTAGAACAGTCGTTCTGGCAGCTTTCTAAAGGCCGGGTCAGCGGGGAGAGCAGGGAGGGTGCAGGCCCGCCACCGTGGCGGCGGTGAGGAGGAGGCACGGTGGTTTTACGTGGCTGAGGCACAGAGGTAACGGGGCTCTGAGAGCGACTCAATTCGAAGGGCCTGAAAGGACCGTGCCCGATGCACCCCAGGGCATGTATCGCCCCTAGCAGCCTGTTCTTGATAGAAAACACGGGGTCCCCTCGGCCTGGGCCCTCCCCGTCCTGATGGCACACGCACCCGGCCACACCGGGCCCTTCCAGTGGCTCAAAGGAGATCGCCCCTGGCCTTGGCCCACGCTGCCCCTGCCCACCCGGTGCAGCCGGGCCGCCTCAGGTCCCCTGCAGACAGCCTCACCTGGCCCCGACCAGGACAGACGAAGACGCTCACCTGTTTCTCACACACTGTGATTTCCTCTTTGGAACACTCACCACACTTCCACTTTCCATCAACAGTTCCACCACTAGGTGCTTATTAATACAACTTAATGACTGCGCACAATTTGGAATCTTGTCAGGATGGTATTGATAAAATTTCAATTTGGTGACCACGGTTAACCCGAAGTGTCACAGGCCCAGGAGGAACTGGCTGGCTGAGCCAAGGCTGCCACCTGACCGAAGGGCGGTTGACATTTGTTACTGACTGTGACCAGATAAGCCGGTGGTAGTGAGTAGGAGTCTTCTGTTCCTGGCTGCCCACTCGGCCCCGAAGGATGACGTCTTCCCGCCTGGGGTGCTGTCCCGACTGGCGCTTGGTGCCGTGCATCTGAGGCGTGTGTCTTAGTTAGGTGTCCTTCACCTTGATGGAGGGCTCTCGGGTCGTTCCAGGTCAGTTGAGTGGGTAGGAACTGCCCGTAGCAGGCCACCTAGGTGAGGGGAGCAAAGACGGCAGCCCGGCAGCCCCGTCACCTGTGCAGCGGAGACAGGGCCGGTGACACGAAGGGGGGGAAAGCACAGGGCATCTCCCGGGACGTAGGCGTGCTTGTGCATCTGTTGCTGCTGCGGTGGCGTGTCCCGTGTCACCATCGGTGTGGAGCGAGGCTCCTGCCCTTGCAGCTCTTGGGTGAAAAGCTCTGCCTGCTAAGCCGCGGATGTAAGGGGCGAAGTCCGCACCCCGTGAGGAAGGCTTCCAGTGATGGGGTGCCCGGAATGAGTTTGCTGACCTGACCCGTCACACAGCAAATTAGAGAGAATTATAATAGTGACAGGCTTATTTTTCAAATTCAGTAGAAATAAAACCTTTAATTTTTTGCTCTTTAAAGTATTTTCCTTAGACATTTATAGCTTAAAATAAGCATTTTACGAGAAACAGATTGTGAGTTAATTCACCAGTAAGCCACGGCTGGCTGGCTGAGGAAGTGTAGGGTGACACCTGGTGACGGTCAGGCAGGAGCGCTGAACCAGGGAGGAAGTAGGTCCCAGGCCTCCGCTGAGGAAACCCTGGCTCTGGCAGGGTTGGGGCCGGAGACCCGTTCAGCCCGTGGGCAGCCCCTGCATCCAGGCGTCTGAAGCTGTTGGAGCTGACGGAGTGCATCCTCCTTGGTGACAGGAGAGTTTTACACAGGGCTGGGGAGTTGGTAGCAACTTGAACAAGTCATTTTATAAATGAAGTGGATACTACTGTGTTTTGTTTTCAGGCTTTATTTACTTGTTACAGAGACGGGAAGGAAGGGAGAAAGAAGAGACACGTTGATGTGCCAGGGAAACATTGATAGGTTGCCTCTCGCGTGCCCCCAGATGGGGACCTGGCCCGGAACCCTGGCTTGCGCCCCGACTGGGGATCGAACCAGCGGATCTTTCCGTTTTCAGGCTGAGGCTCAAGCCACAGAGCCACACCAGCCAGGGCTGAATACTATGTTTGACATGATTTACGTATGTAGATTATATTCGTGAGAGAGTAAATGGTAACTCTAGTAGATGCTGTGAGGAAGAAAGCTTCAATCACCATTGATCATTTCAGGAAGCTTTTGGCTTGGGGCGGGGTGGGGCCCTGTACATTAAATAAGATCATTTCTCCTGCATTCTGACCTCTTGACAGCTCTGCTTCCACTGTTTCTGTGGTCAGAGCATGCAGATGGGTAGAATTTAGTGCTTTTGTTTTGACATAGGATTTAAACTTCCTCAGGCTTCTCTGAACTTCTGCTTCTGTAACTAAGGTGTAGCTAGGAAATTCGCTTCTGGTCTGGTTTGTTGCCCTTTCTTTATTTTTATTTATTTTTATTTTTATTTTTTCCCTTTATTTTAAAGTGAAAACAGCAAAACACTCTGTATGAACTGACGTGAGACAATGAAAGAACTAGCCCCAGTCCTGCCCCTTAGGTTCCTCCAGCACCCAGCCTAGTGTCCCCACCAGTTCCGAATGCCTGAAGATGGCCATGACTTTGGCAGCAGCGGGACAATAAATGTTGTCACTGAAGAATAAAAGAAAACTATGTGGACGAGTGACTAAGAAACAGCAGAAGTTTTAAAGATGGTCAAGGATAGGATAGATGTTTTAAAAGACCCATTTTTGATCATTTTATGTAAGCTAAAGTTCTCATTATTTTATCAGAATGCCAGTTGGCAAAATACCTTGTCCAAAACACTATAATACCGAATATGAAGGTTGTAGGAGGTTGTTAATTTATTTCCAGCAGCTGTTTACGTCAAGGATGTAGTCATAACAAAAGTGGTACAGAAACAGTGATTTGACCAGCTTTAGAATTCATTCACACTTTTATTTGCAAATAGAAATTGATGTTATCGGAGAGGACTTATAAGTCAGAGGTAAAGACAGTGTTGTAATCAGCTTGATTTCTCACTTCTTGGAGAGAATCCTTTCTGGATCTTCTGCAGTTCCGCTTTGGAGTCTGTTCATTGTCCTCTCATGGGGTGGAGGCTGGAGCCCCAGTTCTCTGGGGTTCTCCTGTGCGGACGTATGTGTGCACCAGCATCTCTGGGCAGAATGAGCTGGAGGGAGGCCCTTGAAGGTGACATGCACGTAGGGACCACAAAGCCCAAGTCATTGGGGCTTTATTAAGTTTTTACTGCTTTTGTTGTTACCTTTCAGGGCAAAGCTTATTTTGAATACTGTTGTATCAGTCCAGCTGGTAGCAGGAGGACAGTTACATCACGGGAGAGCTTTCTCTCCACCAGGCACCGGAGAGATGCTGCGTGTTTAATTACGCAGCAGTTTGTGTTCCCTATGAATTTTTTAAAAGATTTTCTTTATTTTTTAGAGGGGAAAGGAGGGAGAGAGAAAGGGACAGAACATCAGCGTGTGGTTACCTCTCAAGTGCCCCCAACTGGGGACCTGGCCTGAAACGCAGGCAGGCGCCCTGATTGGGAATTGAACTGGTGACCCCTCGGTCTGCAGGCGGACGCTCAGTCCACCAAGCCACAGCAGACAGGGCTCCCCTAAGCTGTTATCATAAAAAGAAAAAATGTTAAAGCCCTGTTTAACTTGCCCTTGAATATCCATGTACTTTCGGGGAGGGTGGCTTTGAAGTGTTTTCTGTCAATTTCTGTATGGTTTCTTGATTTTATTTGCCCATTTACCAAGATTTTATTTGTTGAAGGAGGCGTATGTATGTCATGGAAATCACCTACAGGTTCTTAAGATGAAATTCCCATTTTTACAATTTATTTGCCCGTTTACCAAGATTTTATTTGTTGAAGGGGGCTTACGTATGTCATGGAAATCACCTACAGGTTCTTAAGATGAAATTCCCATTTTTACAATTTAGTAGTCAAACTCCTTCAAGATTAGCCAGGGGCAGGAGGTGAAATGTACCGAAACATGAACTTAGAGAGTTTTAGGAAGTTAGGAGGCACGTACATTCCCCGAGGCCCCAGATCCCGGGTCTGGGTTTAGAAGACCGTTTCCTGGCGGAGCTGTCACCTCCTTAGTTTCTCAAGGGCCTGTGTGCTTATTCTTGATGCGGCATCCGCTGAAGTAGGGAACCAGGAGCACTCCATCAAATAGAAGTACCAGGTCATGACGTATGTCATTGCATGTTAATGCTCTTTGGTGCCCCAATGATGAAGTAGTGGTTCTCAAACGTATTGGATTCCTGCCTGCATCCAAGGAGGGCATGTACGCAAAGCTGGTACGCGATGCAGAGCCGCTTTGGAATGTGTGTGTTTCCCTAAGTCTTGCCCTTGAACTTGAAGGGAGGACCATAGAGATGTGAGAAGTGTGACAAGGGCAATCTAATTTAAGTTTTATAAGTTTTAGCAAATGTCATCTTTTTCTTGGTGTCAGAGACTGTTTCAAATGTTTTAAACGCAATTTTCAGATAACAATAATGAAAAGCTGAGCCCCAAACCAGGGACAGGTGAACCCGTTTTAAGTTTGCACTACAGCACAGAAGGGACAACTACAAGCACAATAAAACTGAACTTTACAGACGAATGGTAAGTCCGTGTTTTTGTAAGATGTTTTGGCCATGTTGTAGGACTGTATGGGATGCTCTGTGTGGCCCCTCTCCGTCTGTCTCGTTCTGCGGTTCGGGGGCGCTGAAGCAGATGGCGGGCCACCCCAAGGGCAGCGGGGGAGTGGCCTTCAATCTGCATGCCAGAAACTGCCCAGGTGATGCTGCCGTGGCTGGTCTGGGGTAGTCCTTCTGATGGGAGATGCAAATGATAAAAAAATTCAGCAGCTATGGACCATGAGCGGGAAAGTAACAAGCCTAACATTCTAAAGCTTTTTTAGTCTTGGTTCTGTGCATAGTTAATGTGCATATAGGTATCATTTTTGTTTCCAGCTTTAAAAGTTTTAATCATGTTGAATATTCTCTATTCGCCCCCGCATTTATTTGATTTAACGTTATAATAAAGTCACACGTTGCTACTAAGCTTTCATAAATACTATTTTACGAGCTGTGTAAGAGCCCCCAAGTTGGTGAATCACAGTTCACTATTTCTCTAACTGGGCGGCGAATTTGTTCCCCCTTTAAACTTTAACCAAGTGAGGCTATAACGAATGTCCCCACCTTTAAGATTATTGACTGGAGATACATTTCCAGAAACGAACTATTATCTGGGTCACAGCTGTTGCCAAATTGTTTTTGAAAGGGTCTTGTGTCGTGACATCTTAGTGACAGGGTGTGAAAGGACACCTTGTGCTGCCTCTGGGTCAGCATTCCATTCATTCATTTCTTTTTAACTTGTATATTTGATTTTAAAATAGCATCTGTTTCTACTTCATTGATTACTAGTAAGGTTGAGCTTTATTTAATGGTCGTATAGGTTTTCTTGAATGACATTTCTGATTTTACTTTTGCTTTATTAGTTTAGTTAAATCTCACTCTTCAAAAAATTGAAGTTACGTGGGGTCCTCCTTTCCCACTGTCTCATGGCCTCTGCTTCAGACTGCCTCCAAAATATTTAATTTAAATGTGTTACTCTTAATATGTTAACGTTAAGATAATGTTTTTTCTTAATATGTAATTAATTATGTAACGGTATATTTACTATATACTAATTACGTTAATCGTTTTGTAGCCAATATGTTAATTATTGTGTGTAATTAATATATTAACAAATTATATATAATTGTTACATGTTACACGTTAGTATGTGTGTGTAAATAAAGTACACTGTAGTTACATAGTTATTAACATATGATTATATGTTCATATACGATATTAACATGTATGGCAATTCACTGGTTTCCATCTGTGTTTATGCGTGTGTATATTTTATATTAAAATTTTGATTAAGTCGTATTTCCAGATATTCCTGCCTGCCCAGTATGTTTCAGACTCTTGCAGACCCAGGGACAGTGTCAGGGAGCAAAGTGGGCAGAGAAGCAGCTGCCCTGTGGGAGCTGGAGTTCCGGGCGGGAGACAGGCGGCTGGTGCGGGAGCGTAGCAGGCGTCAGGGCTGTGGAGGAAGAGGGCCAGCTGGGGTGGCCGGCGGGCCTCGGGGTGCAGAGGGGCCGCCGTGCGCACCGCCAGGGCAAGAGCAGCCCGGTTGCGGGCAGGATCTTTACGCGGAGCCCACGCGTGGAGCCAGCGGAGTGACCAGAGGAGGGAGCCGTGGCAGGCAGGCCTGCAGGAGGGGAGGAGCGCTGGACCGGGCAGGGCAGGCGGCAGGCGGCAGGCGGCAGGCGGCACTGGCCTGGGCCAGGACGGGAGCAGGAGGCAGCCGAGCCTGGGCCCCGGGTGTGCCAGCCGGCGTGGCCCGTAGCTTTGCTCCCCGAGCCCCCGTGCCCGACCTCTCCTTTTCAAGGCAGGGTGTTCATGGCCCTGCTCTTGACAGGCCGTTCAGGGTCACAGAAGACGTCATCCTTGTTCTTCCCGTCTGGTCTCTTCTCATCGTTCTGGACGGCAGGCGCGGATGTCTTACAGAGGCTCTCGTCTTGAGCACCTGTTTTAGGAAAAAACGTGTCGTCCCACTCTTCTTTGAATAGTACTTTTCCTTCTCTCAGTACAGTATATTCTCTCAGTCACCAGTTTCTCATTTCTTTATCAAAGAAGTAATTGGTTTTTCTCATGCTGAGAGTATTCGATACTCATCACAAAAAAATTCAAGAACAGCTGCGTTGCTGTTCATCTCTGCCACCAGGGTGCCTTGCCTCGGTCCGGCTCTTTGGTGACAGATGAGGCAGTGGAGCCCACCGAGAGCTGAGACCTTGACCTTGGCTGTTGTTGAACCTGAGCCCGGTTTTCTCACCTGGGAACAGGCTTATTTCATGGCCCTACTTCAGAGATTGTGGATTTAGTGAGACCACACAGGGAAAGGACTTCGCACTTAGCAACTGACGGACTGCTAGTTTCAGGTTTCTTCTTTCGTAACTTGTCTTTCATAGCCTTTGGACAGTTTCTGCCTCGGTGTTTATCTTTTCCTTATAAGAGGTAGTTATTTATTTTAGGGTTAAGTGACGATAATACTGTTTACCTTCCATTTTTTGGAAATGTTTTCCCAGTTTGTTGTTTGTCTTTTAGTTTTACGGTAGTTTTGCTTTGTGGTTACAGCCTGTGAGCTTGCGGTAGAAAAGCCTTGTCCTTCCCAGGGTTCGGGGGAGACTTTTCTTGTTTCCTCTTATATTTTTATGATTTTTATATCAAAAATTACATATTTAATCTTTCTACAACTTATTTTGCCATAAAATGTGCTATAGAACTATAGTTTAATTTTTATACAGGGCTGTTGCTCTGTCCCAGAGCAACCATTTATTAAACAATCCTCCCATTTCTCTGTGATTTAAAATGCCATATTAACATTTGCTAAATATGTTTACTTGGTTACTCTGTCTTTTCAACTAATGACCCTCAATTTCTCCTACATCAGTGCCATAATGTTTTAATTACCACAGCTGTTATTATACATGCTTGTGTCATAGCTTTTTCTATAGAAAGGAAAGGATTTACATATCATGTTAGTTTCCCTTCACTAAAATGACTATATATTTGTTTCTGGTTAAAAAGAAATACCTATTAATTGCAAAAAAGTTAGAATGTACAGACAAGCACAGAAGAGTCGCTGGCAGTCTGAGGATGTCACTAGACGCGGCTCCTTCTGCCCTGGCTCTGTGAACAGACCCAGATGGATCTGCAGTCTTTTTACAATACCATGTTGTGCATGGGTGCCCTTTAAAAAAATCAAATTGATTTTTGCAATTTGCCTAAAAGGTTTTTTTTTTTTTTTCTTTAATAAAGCCACGGCAAAAAAATTCATGATGATTTGCATGGTTTACTGAGTCACTGCTGTTTGTCTGTAAGGAATATTTTTAAGTCATCATATCTCTTAAGTTTCATTTCCTTGCTCACATTTATTCTAAATTTGAAAAACTATTGCATTTCCGTGAATTTAATTTTAATGGGACAGATTGTTGTACCTTTTCCCCTTATTTCCTTTCCCACTCAGTTCCCTCCTTTCTACGTGAGCGGACAGGACATGTCCCAGAATACTCGTTGAAAATGGTTGGTTTAAGTTGGTCCGGCATTCTGCTCGCACCGAAAGTGTTAACTGTGGTCACCGTTGATGGGCACTAAAACTAAGCCAGAAAATGCCCCGGGCCTCTAGCAGCTGGGGTGCTCGGTCGCCTGCCATCTTTGAGAGAGTCCAGAACTCGAAGTGGTCTGCACGGGGCAGTTCAAAGGGCGAGGGCCGAACTCTAGAATTGTGAAGGATTCAGGTCGAGCCAGCCAGCCCTTGTGAGGAGAAGGGAGACCATGGAATTGGTATAAAATTCAAGAGAGGGATGTGGAGAACTATATAGATGATTCCAGGAGCATTAAAACCGTCCAGGTGGTCCTTCTGTATTTCTAAGTCTCCCTTTTAAGTTTAAAGTGGATTAGAATGGTCACCTTGATTATTGAAAGGGATGTTTTGCAGCTTCTGTTAAATAGTGAAGGGTGCATTTTACCTGTGGCCTGAGTGTTTGAACCACTTCTGTAGCTGTCGCCTGCAGAAAGGGCCCCGCGGGCTCCCATTCGCTCACCCCCTGGGGGGCCACTTGCCTTGTTTCGGTGACAGGAGCAGCGCGTCCTCCAGCTCCAGAGGGAACGGGGCCCGCGGCCAGCCGGAGGGGCCGCCAGAGGCCCTGGGCCCGCAGAGCGCAGCGTCGCCCGTGGCGGGAGTCAGCGAGACAGGTGAGCCGCCACCTGGCGTTGTCGCCATGTGGGCCGTGTTGGACGTCCCCTGCTTGCCGGTGCCCTCGGCGTCCTGTTCGACACCCGTTACGTCTGCCCCTAGTCCCGCAACAGCCCCGGGCAGCAGGTCGGGTGCGCGTCACGGTGCCGCTCGGCCCTCTAGGCCCTGGTCGGGGGGTGTGGCCGCCGTGCCAGCGGGGTCTGGGCTCAGAGCACCTGCCCCGCGTCTCCTCGCAGCCCGGGGGTTGCGGGGGAGGAAGAAGGGAAAGACTGCCTGGGTTGTGAGTGACCCTCTCGCACCGAGCTTTTCAGAACCTTTCCCTGGCGTGTTCTTACTGTACGAAAAAGGAGTCTAGCAAGAAGCCTGAAGCGATAGATTCTCAATAAGTACTTGATAAATGAAGGAATAAATGAATTCTGTTTTAAAATAAAGAGTCGATGTGTCAGTGCAGCAGTTGACGAAAACTAAATACGTGTAAGACACTGTCTAGTTAAGTCAGCAGACGTCCAAGTAGGTGCAAAAAACCGATCCTTCCTGGGCCTGGGAGTTAAATCCCAGAAGTAAGTATTTTCAATGGACAGAACAGAACGTAAAGTAGCTCAGCTTTGCTGTTTGTTCGTGATGGTTCAGGTTATGCTTGGGGGGCCGGAAAATACTCAGTTTCAAGTTTGTTTTGTGACCGTCGGGAACCGAGCAAGATCAGGCGATGTCAGTGTCGAGGGACCACGTCCCGTGCACCCGGGGTCCCACGCAGCCAGTTCCCGGGGGCCTGGGCAGGGGAGGCGCGGGCATGTCTGCTGCACGCGTGCACGTGTGTCAGGAGCTTCTGGGACCCCAGAAGGGTTAAGAACTACTTACACGTAAGAAAGCAGGGGTGACGTTGGTGGCTCTTCTTAAAAAGTTGGGTTTGGCATCTCCTGCTTTATTTTCCAGGAGCCCCTGAAGAACCCTCAGGGGGTGGGGTGGCACCCCAGGAAGGTGCGTCTGCAGAGAACTCCGTCCGGAACCCAACAGACGCAGGTGAGTCGCCTCCTTCCCTCCATGAGGCTGCTGCTCGCAGGAAACCAGCCTTCGTCCGCGCCAGTCTCTCAGGAGTTAGGGTCGTTTCCGAATAGGTGGAGTTTCCCTCTGCATTTTGGAAATGAGGCTGTATGTGAGAAACTGTCTGTCTGCCGTCAAGTTCGATTCCGTAACCAGGGCCGCACATGACCCCCTGGTGCTCCTTGTGTCCCGACAGCACAGTCAGACAGGCTGGCGTCGGAGCCGTCGGATTCCAGCTCAGGAGACAGGAACGACTTCAGTCTGGGGAGCCCTGGCGGGGCCCCAGAGGACGCTGCCTCACCTGAGAAAGGCGGGGAGCTGGGGACCCCCGACGGAGCCGGCTCCGAGGTCGCTGCCCACCCCAGCAGCCCCAGTCCCGAGCCTGCGTCCCAGATGGAAGCCGTCGGGCCCGCGCCGCCCGAAGAAACCTCTGCCACGGACTCCGCCCTCCAGGACACAGACGACAGCGACGACGACCGGGTCCTGATCCCAGGCGCCAGGTACCGAGCAGGACCCGGGGACAGGTGGGTAAACGTTCAGTTGGCACGAACTGTACAAGTTCACACACAGAGGAGTCTCCGCATTTTGGAGAGTCGCTTTCCCTCGGGGTGTCTTAGCCGTGTCAGCTTCCAGGACCTTGCAGGCTGTGAACCCTCCACAGCCGTGTCCCGTGAGCGAAGTTGCCTGGATGGGGGTGACGGCTCACCGCCTGCTCCCCTGGCCCTGAGGCTGCGCTGGGGCATCAGGCAGGCCACCCTGCAAGCGCCTGGCCTGTGTCGGGTGTTTGGCTATTTTAACTCTTCACGTTTCTTGCTTTCCTAGTGACCCTGGATGGAGGTCATGATAGTAGCTCTCGTTTTGAAAACATTATGTTTTTCTTTTATTTCCACTAAACTTTAGAAATTTAATTTAGAAAATGAAAAATTACACCAGATAACAAATATAATGATTATAATAAAGGACTGAATTGCTGACATGGTCCTGCGCTTTCCCCGGTTTTCATTTTGTGTGATCCCAGGATGGGTTTCACAGTCCGTCACACTCCATACTTTGCGGAAACTGTCTCTGCAGCTGGTGCCATCGGAGCTGGTTGCAAACTCCGCCCCTTTCAGAGACGCGTGTCTCGAGGTCCTTGCTGGCACAGGAGGGGAGGGCCGCTCACGTCTCCCTGTGCTCGGTGGCCGCTGGGGATGGGCGGCTCTGACCTTTCCGTCGGTAGAAACTGATCCTTAGAGAACGACAGTGCTGTGCAATGATCAGGAGCGTCTTGGGTTTGAATCCTGGTTTTCCTCTCACCAGCTGTGCTTTATCATTCAAGTTTCAGTGTCCTGCTTTCTAAAATGGGGTTAAGGTGATCAAGAATTGTAAGATTTTTTTTTTTTTTTAATCTGTCAATTTACCTTAGGGCCTGTCTCACCCCAAAAGCGGGAAATAAACAGGGGCTGCATTAAACCACCACGCCGCTGGGCTGCCAACAGCAGTTTCTGTAGGAACGGCGCTCAGGGTGAAGACTGGCAGAGGACAGCACAGGTCCTGCGGCTCCTCCCTGTCGAAGGGCAGCCTCCCTCCGTCACGGGCCCCGTGCTCGCTGTGCGTGGCAGCGTCAGCCAGTGGGAAGGAGGTTTTCCCTCCCCGTACGTGTACCTGGAGACCAGTCACACCCCTTCCCATCTTCAGCATTCTTAGTCTGTGTTTTAGACGAAGGAAACTTGGTTTCATTTCTGTTTGTGGCCAGACGGTGGCCCTCAGCACGTCACCACGACTTGCGGTCTGCATGTGAGGTGGGCGTGCACACGCAAAGCGCGTTCGGAAGGCCAGGTTGAAGGTCTGTACCCCAGCCCTGCCGCTGGGTGAGTCCCTGCGCTCAGCCTGCAGTCAAGGCTGTCTGGGGTGCTCCGTAAGCGGACACGCGCCCTGCTTCTCTCTACTAGTGACCAGCAGGACACCGAGGCCATAACAAAGTACAATCTAAGTGCATGCTTTTTAATGAAATGTAACATATCACTTTCCAGATTTGTTTAAATCAGAAATTGTATTTTTTATAAATAAGAGACACAAGAAGAAAAAATGCTGAGCATCTTTTTACATATTTATTAGCCCTTCATTTCTTCTGTAATTTTCCTGCTTCTGTCTAAAAGAACATGGTTCTTCCTATGATTTTCTGTTACGATGTTCATTTTTTTTTTTTTTTTTTAAGATTTTATTTCATTATTTTTAGAAAGAAGGGAAGGGAGAGAGGCAGAGAGGGAGAGAGACATCAATGTATGATTGCGTTTCACCTGCCTCCAGCCACAGACCTTGGGTTTGTGACTGGAGACCTGGCTTGCAACCTTGTTATGTGCCCTGGCTGGGGAATCGAACCTGCGACCTTTGGGTTCCCAGGCTAGCGCCTTATCCACTGTGCCACCAGCCAGGGCTTCATTTTTCTTACTGATAATGCTTTTTATGTATTCTGGGGCTTTGGTTTCCGTATGTCAGAATACAGTGTTTTAAATGACACCTTGAAACCACTAGATGCACCAGGCACCATCATGTGTCAGGACAGGTTTCCGAGTAAGTAGATCAGCCCTGACAGGCGCCGGTTGTCCTATCCCCAGCTCTGTCCTCAGCTGCGCTCTGGGCAGGTCAGGGGCCTCCTGCGCCGCAGGCCTGTGCCCACCCTGCGCCACGTGCGTGGGCCCCCCTGGGAGGCCTGTCATTGC
Organism: Noctilio leporinus; assembly: GCA_004026585.1. Classification (NCBI taxonomy): domain Eukaryota; kingdom Metazoa; phylum Chordata; class Mammalia; order Chiroptera; family Noctilionidae; genus Noctilio; species Noctilio leporinus. The sequence continues at coordinate 117,604 of PVIW01003464.1, read as the reverse complement.
ATGTGTGTTAGCTTTCCTCGAGTGCTCTTGACTCATCTGTTGTTTGCTCGGAACATCGTAAACAAAACCTCAACACAGTTTATCCGTTGCATTTCTATGTGACCCTTGGTTTCTTTTGGTTTCTCTTTATGCCTTTGCATCTCCTAATGTGGAGAGAAGAGAGTGCATCAAGCAGGATCTGTTCTGCTCTGGCAAACTGCCCACGAATCGCGTTTCTCTCAGACAACCCTGCCCACGTGCCGCATGTCCTGTCCGCTGGGACGGACTCCCTTAGGTGGCCCCTCCTAAAGCATCTCACCTGGTGGAAACACGACACTTCTGCCGAGGACGCTTCCAGTGGGCGCCTCCCTGAGGCCCCCCAGCTTCCTGCCTTGAATGTGCGTCATCTCTGCACGCACTTGGCTGTTGTTTATTTGTGTTTTGTTCCCGTTGGAATTCACAGGCGCTCTGCTGTTGCCCGCATTCAGGAGTTCTTCCGGCGGAGGAAAGAAAGGAAGGAAATGGAAGAGCTGGATACTCTGAACATCAGGAGGCCGCTGGTGAAGATGGTGTATAAGGGCCACCGCAACTCCAGGACAATGGTACCAGTGCCCGGGGGTCCCACACCCGTGGTTTTCATCATGGGCTCCCTCAGTTATCTCTTGTCCCAGACACTGTTCTCCTAGACCTCCGATGTGTCTCGGAGACCACTGTTTCCTACAGGAAAACTACCTACCAAGGAACAGTTACAGGACTTTAAACAGTTGAGCGTGTGCAAGGAACAGTTACAGGACTTTATAAACAGTTGAGCGTGTGCAAGCGACCATTGCTCCTTGTTCGCCCGCTCACACTTGCTGCGCCTTCTTGGAGGGTCGCTGCAAGACACAGTAGCTCTCTGGCCCTTCTCGGGGAGACGCGGCTGCGTGAATCCCAGATCCACCGTGAAGCGTGGTCAGGACACTTCATTATCACCCCACTGAGACTGACAAGATGGTTTGAGTCACTCCTCCCTGTAGATGCCAGTGTCCTCACCGATGAAATGAGCAGACGGGACCCCGTGGGGCCCGGGACGCCTCTCAGCGGTGACAGTCCCCAGGTCTGCCCACGCAGCGCCACGTCAGTGTTGTCGAGAAAGGGCTGTTCCCATAGGGTCGGTGCGTTTCAGAAAGTGGCTGCAGAATCGGGACTGGCCATCCGTTCCCTCTGCTACTAACTAAGCCCTGTCACCGAAGGTACTCGAAGACAAAGCTCTTTAAATTTTACTTCACTGTCCAAGCCAATAATAAGTACATAGCCTAAGTCTTTATTTCAATAACTTGGGTGTGAGTTTTCTTACGATATCCTTTCTTAACCCTCAGATAAAAGAAGCCAACTTCTGGGGGGCGAACTTCGTGATGAGCGGCTCCGACTGCGGCCACATCTTCATCTGGGACCGGCACACGGCCGAGCACTTGATGCTGCTGGAAGCTGACAATCACGTGGTGAACTGCCTGCAGCCACATCCCTTTGACCCAAGTAAGAGGCCTCGCACTGCGGGGGCTGGCAGCAGACCGGCGCGCTGCCCGATCCAGGGGTCTGGTGGCAGAGGGCAGCCGCGGGGCGGGTCCCAGCTCTGTGGGGCTGAACACGAGCACTCGCACCGCGGTCGGTGGCAGGTGCCGGGAGGCGGTGAAGGGGGTGCTGACCCCCCAGCCGGCTCGGGGCTGCGCCAGCCGGTTGAGCTCATGCTCCTGACCCAGACGGAGCGCCCGCGGGGGCGATGCCCGGCTCCTGCCTCGGGAAATGCCCGTGTTGCTCATCGACCAGCAGGGAAGGCGAGAGCGCCCTCAGTTGCGGGTGTATCAGCACAGCTCCGCTTAGCTCACTGCCGCTGGACCCCAAACAGCGCCCAGCAGATCCCCTTTTACCTCACAGACCAGAGTTCGGTTCCTGCAGCCTCGTCAGCGGAACCATGAACTGACGTGACATCATTGAGGCCCTGCTATGTACGCACACGTGTATGCATATCTACACGCATGCGTATATATGTACATACACACGTTTAGTGCGTATCTTGAATGGCATGTGTTCTAAGTTTATGTTAATATGTGCATTTTATTTTGTAGTTCTGGCTTCATCTGGCATTGATTATGACATAAAGATCTGGTCTCCACTGGAAGAGTCAAGAATTTTTAACCGAAAACTTGCTGATGAGGTAAGGTGTTTATTATGCGTGTTAGACCGTATTTTACTTTGTTCCCAAAACGGCTTCTTAAGAGGTATCACAGCAGCTCTTTGTTAGTTGGTAACGTGAAACAGGCTCATGCAGTTAAGGAGGTCAGTTTTAAGAAAGGTAAAAATTAAGGTTAAAAACATGTCTGTAACACTAGCGGTAAAAATCAGACTAGCATTTTGCTGGTTTGGAAATTGAGAATTGTTCGCACCACGTACGGAGACAGCCGCGCTCAGAGCTCTGGGCGGCAGGGAGGTAGCCCGGTGACCGGACGGCGAGGACAGGTGCCATCGGCTCCCGCGTGGCGCTCGGAGGCCTGTCGACAGGAGTGGCTGTGCCTGTGGCGACAAGTCTGTGGGTGGAGTCGCAGAGCTGAGTGCACAGGGACAGCAGAGGACCTGAGACGCAGGGACAGCTGCCCCGAGGTGCTGCAGGAGCAGGGAACGTCTGGGCGCCGAGACCCACTGTGCGCTCGCGGAAGACGCTCCTCGGGGCAGAGGTGCCACCTGGGGGGAGACGGGCAGGAGCCCTGCAGGGCCCAGGGAGCTGAGCGGACGGGTCGTAGACACACTTCTCTTCTCTCAGGCTTCCCTTCCTCCCTTCCCAGGCTCATCACCCTCCTCCCCGCTGCCCGTGGCTGGACCTTGGGTCCCTGCCTGTCGTGGCTACTCATTTAGTCCTCCTGGTCTTGCACTTGAGACACAGGCCTTGGAGGCTCTTGCCCAAGGGGTTCTCTCTCCAGATTCCTTCTTCAGTCAAGGGAACAGCCTCTCAGAGGGTCCACGTGACCCGGGACAGTAGTTGAACCCTACCCTACCGTGTCCCGAAGGCGCCAGGTCTGCTGCGGGGAAGCCGTGGCGGGGCGAGACGTTGACGGGCGTAGACACTAGGTCCATTCTTGGATTGTCCGCCGCCAGCTGGGCCTCCTCCACGTGCCCGCAGGAGAGGGAGGTCTCGCACCTTCTCTCGGGCACGTGGAGGGAAGCGAGGCCCTGGGAGGTGGCCGCTGTGTGCCTGGCGGCACGGGGACCCTGCTCTCACCTCCTCTGACCCACGGGGAGCGGCTCTGAGCTGGGCTTGCCCTTGCCCAGGTCATCACCCGCAACGAGCTGATGCTGGAGGAGACCAGGAACACCATCACCGTGCCCGCCTCCTTCATGCTGAGGATGCTGGCCTCGCTGAACCACATCCGAGCCGGTGAGCACCTCCCGTCCCGCCCCCGCGGCCACTCCGCTCGGGGAACATGCTGTGACGTAACACCCGCGTCGCAGCAAAACGCAGCCAGCCTTTGTCAGCGCAGCGCCGTCGTTCCCCTGACCCTGGAGAGTGGGAGACGTCACGATGAAGGCCACCCGAAACCAGAGTGGGGCTGTTGCCTCCCCCTGTGGAGGCAAGAGTCAGGAAGGCGCCCCCAGGGGAGGACTGGCTTTACGGGGGATGGGTTGAGTGGCGCACACGTGACACGAAAGTGTTGACAGTCATCTCAGCCCGACCCCGGGGGCCTCCGTTGTGAGCGTCTTGCCCTGTTTTCCAGACCGCCTGGAGGGGGACCGGTCCGAGGGCTCCGGCCAGGAGAACGACAACGAGGATGAGGAGTGAGCCCTGGGCGTGGCCAGCGCTTCGGAGGACGTGCTGGAACTTGTGGGAGACGTTTGTTATATTTTTTCTTTGCAGAGCTTCAGTGCAATTTTAAGGGTATGGTTTTCGGGGTTTTCCCTCTGGGGATGCCCTGGCTGCGGTGTGGCCTGGCCACGTGCGTGGCTCGGGCGCGTGTGAAAGGAAGTGGGCCGCGTGCTTGGCGCCCGTTGCCACACGGGAGGGGCTGACAGCCACGAGTCCCCACCCGAGAGCAGCCTCCTCTGGGGCAGTGCGGGTCCGAATAAATTTCTACACTTGCCGTTTGCATGTTGGTTGCTTCCTCATTAAAGAAGCTGGTTGTTGTAAGGTCCCCTGAACTTGGTTTGTGTTTACGCCTCGTTACCTTGACCTGTGTTTTCCACCTTTTCAGCGACGTAAGACTTCGTTCTTCCCTGGATTTGATCATCTTTGCTGTTTCGACTTGTGTGTGGTAGCGTCACATAGAAGAGCTTTGCTGTGTCTCGTTCCAAAGTGCTTTTCATTCCCTCCGGCTGTCTCAGTGGTTGGTGGACGCTCACCACCCCCGGGCGGGGTCCGGCCTGGAGCAGGAGCCCTGGCGTCCCCGGGGCTCAGGGTGGTTTGTAGCAGCGCAGCCAGTTCTGCAACTCTGTGGGTTTCAGCGGGAGGTGGGGCCACCCTGTCTTCCCGAGGATCCCGGGTCTTCCTGAACCCTGGCGTCCGCCTCCACCCAGCCTCTGCCTGGCAGGCTGCAACCAGCTCCATGCCTGTCCCGCGTGGCCTCCTCACCCTCCCCTCCCGCTCTTCACTGGTCACCCTTCTCTCCGTGTCACGGAGCATCCCTGTTGGGCTGGAGACCAGGATCACTGCTCCCGAGGTGGCTGCCCACCAGGGGCCCTGCTGCTGAGGGCAGGGGGCTGCGTGGACCGAGGAAGAGGCCCTTCGGCTGGCCTAGCAACCTTAGCTGGGCCTCCCCGTGACAGACCGGAGAGTGGGCGAAGGGGAGACTTAGGGCGGTGGCCAGGCAGCGAGAGGCAACTTCCAGGAAGTGCAGGCTCTTGGGGCTTGGTTCCTAGCTGATGCCACAGGACTTGTCTGGGCCCTGTTCCTGTCCCCAGTAAAGTGGGCAGTTCCGGTTGCAGCAGCTGCACCCAAGGGGCTGCTGAGGGCCCTGAAACCTCAGAGGGTGAAGCACCTGGCGGAGGAACCGGAGATGCTGCTGTCGGCGCGCCCTGGGACCTGAACAGGCATGTCAGGCTCCGTGGACAAGTGCTGGGACCTGAACAGGCGTGCCAGGCTCCGTGGACAAGTGCTGGGACCTGAACAGGCGTGCCAGGCTCCGTGGACAAGTGCTGGGACCTGAACAGGCGTGCCAGGCTCCGTGGACAAGTGCTGGGACCTGAACAGGCATGCCAGGCTCCGTGGACAAGTGCTGGGACCGGACAGCTCGAAGGCCTCTGGAGGCCTCTGTGGGGTCCGGAGACACTGGCAGAAAAAGCACCCGATGACGACCGGTGGTCATGAGCACCCTCCGCGCAGAGGCGACAGGCAGGGCTGGCAGGTGTGAGGTAACCCCGAACTTTCTGCTCAGCTTCGCCAGGAACTGCTAGAAAGCCGTTACTCCTAAGTGCTGCTTGTCAAAGGAGTTAGGTCTCCTACTTGCAGCGATTCTGCAGAGTTTGGGGTTGTGTGTTCCATAGGCCCCGGGCAGGCCGCACAAGCGGGCGCGGCAGACCAGTTCCGAGTCCGGGTTAGCCTGCCCTGAGGGGGCACTTGAGGAAGGTCGGCGACCGGCCCCTGGAGCCCCGCCCCATCCTCGGCAGAGAAGCTGGCCGTCAGTGGTGGCAGCGAGGGGCTCGGGCAGAGGGGTGGGTTTGGAGGTTTGGAGTCTCAACCTTGACTCTGAAAAGGCCCAGCTCGGGGTGGGAGTGTGTGCTGTGCTGGACCAGCTCCCAGAGCCTCGCTGCCCTGCGCTTCGAGAACACGGGTGGGGGCACCCGGGCGGCGGCCGAAGGGTGGAGTCCCCACCCCCAGTTCCGCACCCGCTGGTCCTCCCGCCTCTTGGGGGAGTGGAGGTCCGTGGGAAGGGGACGCGCGCAAAGTCCGTCCGCAGGTCCGAGTACAAATCCACACCCCCACAGCTGTGCGTGTACCAAAACCAGGTGTTTAATCAGGTAAACAAAACTATTCTAAGTACACTTACTTGTTTATAAATACCGATTTATCATAATCCTAGACACTTTTCTTTAAAAAAAAAAATCCAAGAACTGAAGTGAAATGTATTTCAGGATTAGCCGGACGTTACTTTGTTTGAAGGGTGGTCTTGAACTGCTTTCGCCTCGCGGCCCCATCACGGGACTGACTGCCCCGTCCTTGGCTGGGAGGCCGGCCAGGCCACCCGCCCCACCTTCGTGTGGGGTGCCCAGCCTGGCCCGCAGGGCAGGGCCTCACCTGAGGCTGGGGACAGCTGGAAGTGGGGTATCGAAAGGGGAAACCTGTGGCCTCTGACTCCCCAGCTTCTCGCACGGCCCAGGAACGCCTCTGGGGGAACCAAACCACTTCGTGTACCACGTTCTAAAACTAACGCCGCGTACCCGGTGCTCTTGCCGACCTGCAGGCTGCGGCCGGTGCTGGAATTCTGCCCAGGGAACCAGCCGGCTCCCGGGCCTGGCCAGCAGGTACCCAGCTCATGCCCAGCCGGCTCCTTCCTTCCTTCTCCGTCCCGTGGCCGAGACCAGGCAATTGGCTTCGGGACCAGCCAGCGCACCTGGGACCTCGGACCAGCCCTTCCGCACGTAGGCCTCCCTGGATTCTGTGTCGTCCCAGCCCAGAGGTGCTGGGCTCTGCCCTGTGGCCGGCGCACGGCTGAGCTGGCAGGAGATTCCTTTGCTCCCGGGGAAAAGGGTTTTCCTCCCGTCCCGGATTCACCTGGTTCCACCTGCACTGGGGCAGCGGCGTGGGCACCTGTCCCCACACTGCCTCGTCCTCTGAGGATCAGAGGGACCTGCGGTCCCTGCAGCCCAGTCTGTGTCTCTCTCCGGGGCCTTGAGCCCCATGGCCCTGCGTCCCCACCAGCCTGCACTGCCTCTCCCCTCGTGTGACTGTCTCAGGCACATCCTGTCGCCCTCGGGTCGCCTGCTCTGCACCCCCTGCCACTGTTGTGGGCGAGACCCCGCAGCACCTTCACCCTCCGCCCAGAGGTCAGCACTGGGCAGGCCTGCCTGGCCGCAGTCCTCACCCGCCTCGCGGCGGCCACTCAACACCTCCTGGCTGAGCAGCGGCAGAGCCTGCCTCCCCGAGTGGGGTCTCACGTGTACGCAGTGGGGGTCCCTCCTAGGCTGAGGACCCTAGCAGCTGGATTAGCGCTCTGGCCTGACGTTCCCACTGCTGCTGCCTCATGGCTGAGCTGAGCTGGGCTCCGCGGGCCGGAGAAGCCTGTGCTGGGTGCTCGGTGCACCCTCTCCCCCCGCCTGCGCTGAATTGGCGGGTCTGAACCCCCATTATGCAAAATGTGGTTCTAGCCGCCGTCTTGCAGGCGGGCTCCAACTGCCACCCCGTGGAGCTCCCCTCCCCACCCCTGGAGCCCGCACTCCCCCTGACCCGGGGAAAGCACAGCCCTGTGTGTCTAGAACACTTAGGTTCGGTCCTGGTACGTCTCGGCTAGTCTGGGCCCAGCCAGTGGGGCCTTGGGGTCTCAGGAGCCCTCCCCCCAGCCTAGTGCAGTCCAGGGGTGCCCACTCTCACCCCAGGCTTCTGAGCCAACTTGCTGCCCCTGGAAAGGCCTCCCCAGGTTATTCCAACCTGGAGGCGAAGGCCGGTCCCTGTGCTCCCCTCATCCGCACTGGCTGAGCCGCAGACGGTCCCTTTACCACCAAGACAGGTGCGGGGACACGCACAGAGGCCGGGCAGAACGCCCTGGCTGGGGCGCTGGCGAGGCCCACAGGTGACGCCGCCTCTGTCTAGAAAAGCCCCTGCTCGCCCGTCCCCTCCCCACCCAGTGCCGGCACCTGGCTGGCTTCCGGGAGAAGCCGGCCATGAGCCTGATGCCCATGAAGGGGCCAACCCGTGTTTACACGGAAAAGCAGGGGCTCGCAGACCCCGGAAAACACTGTCTTCAGGGGAGCAGCCCCTGCTGACCACGCGGCCCCTGGGTCTCCCCCCTCAGCTCCGAGCCCACGTGCTCCCAGCCCTCAGCCGGCCTGGAGGCCGCACCCTGGGGCCTGCAGCCTCTCCACGCACCTTAGAGCCCACGCTCGGAGGTGCATGAAGGTCGGGGTCCCCCCCCACCCCTCTGGCCCCCAGAGAACAACGATCACCACCGCTGAAAAGGGTCCTGCAGACCAGGCGGCCTGACACCCCCTTCCCATTGTCCCCACGGCCCAGAGGCCATAGGACCCCAGGTGACCCAAGTAAGAGCTGCTACTCCGCCCTCTCTGGTGTCAGTCAAGTCACAACAGTACCTCCGCGTTCTGGTCGGCCCGTGGCCTGTCCAGCCGAGGTGGGTCAGAGGCGGGTCCTAGCCAGATGCGGGGCTGTTTAAATTCTGGCAAAGAAGCCTCTGGCCCTGCCCTCCCTCCTGTCACTTCGAGTGGTTTCTCCCTTCGCAACAGCAGAGAACCCGTGAGTAGGAGGCAGCCTGGGGCGGCCAGGGGCCTGAACCTGGGGGCTCTGCTCCTGGGGTTCTCCTCAAGGGGCCCCACATGGCCGCACTCAACCCCAGGACGCTTGGGGTGCCGGGGGGCAGGGTTCGCCTCCTGAGCCTCTTTCTCTGGGACAGGGCGTGGGCGTCCAGGACAAGACAGGGCCCACCCGGCGGTTCCTTCCCAGCCTGGTGGCTGGTAACCCTCGGCGCCCCACCTGCCCGAAAGCCACGGCCACACCTCTGTCTGCTTTTCTTTGTGCTTTTGATGCCTTGGGTCCTGTCGGGGGTCTGTGAGAAGCCCCCGAAGTCTCTGGCTGGGGACACGGTTTCCGGTGTTTGCTCAGGGGCCAGCACCCTGGGCCCTGCTCGTGGGGTCAGCCGGGGACCCTCACTTCGGTGCGGCGGCCAGAACGTTCCCCTCCTCGATGCTCTGCAGCTGGAGCCGCTGACTGACAGGCGCGCGGCCGCCCGGGCGGCCCCCGAAGCCGGCCCCCGGGACCGTCCGCGCCACCAGCAGCACTCCGGGCAGAGCCTCCTCCCCAAACAGGTTGATTTTGGCTTCAGCCTCGATCGCTTTGGCCAGGCTGTCCGCGTAGCTGTCCAGGGACTTGTGCACGTCGGCTTTCACGTGCAGGACGGGGTTCCTGGCGGCCTCTGGGGGAGGAGGACGGGGAGAGGTGAGCTGGGGGCTGCGTGTCCAAGTCGGTTCCCTCCCCGCTGCCCGCGGCACCTCGGGGGGATTGAGCCTGGCCTCAGTTTCTCCCCCTGCGAAGCCAGGATGACTGGACACCTCCTTCTTCACAGGGTTTCTGCCAACCCTCCTTCCCAAGATGCCCGGGCCTGGCTCGCAGAAAAGGCTCGGTAAACGGTTCCCACTGACGACGGGGAAATCTGGCACCTTGGGGCGTCCTTGGTGTCGGGGCTCCCTGGAGTGGCCGGCTCTAAACTTCCACCAGCCCAGTGCTGTCTGTCCTCTCCCAGAGTCGGGCACAACCTCAGGGTCGGAAGGTGTCCCCCGCCCACCACCCCCGGATGGGGTCTCGACAACCAACATGAAGGCAGGGAGGGGCACGGCCTGTCCCAGCCCTGCCACTGACTGGGGAGGCGGGAGACGGGCAGCCCCAGGCTGCTGGTCGGACAGTTGGGGCGCCAAGGGCTGGGGCGGGGCAGAGCCAGGCATTCTCCTGAGGGCCCCCTTCCCCCCGTGCTGTCCGGAAGCTGTCAGGCACGGAAAACTGACCTTTGATCTGTTCCACTTCATCCTCGAAGGTCACTGAGCTCCTCCTCTTGGGTGGGCAAGTGCCGTGGGAGGAAGGATGGTCCTCAGATGTGTAGTCCTCCAGCAGCATCACATCCGTCCCTAAAACAAAGATCAGGCTGTGCATACAGGACCCCCCCTGCCCCCCTTCGGCCGCTGCCGCCTCCTCACCCGCCCTCTGCTGACCGGGATTGGGGGACGGGAGGAGGGCTGCCTGGAGGAGGGGGCCTGGAAAAAGAGCTTTGTGTGTTAAGTGATTCCTCTTCGAGTTTGAATTTCTATCATTGTGGTTAAAATGTCTTGCTGAGTAGGTTAAATTTTTTTTCAGTTACAGTTGATAGTCAATATTAGTTTCAGGTGTACAGCATAGTGGCTCCACATTGACAGACCTTACCGAGTGGTCCCCGCACTGACACTTGCATCCACCTGGCAATATTACTGACCGTACCCCCTATGCTGCTCACCACACCCCCAACTCTTAACAGCCAATTTGTACTGCTTAATCCCGTCACCCTTTTCCACTCAGCTGGTAACCCTCAGTTTGACGTCTGTCTCTTGAGTTTGTTTTTGTTTGCTTATCTGGTGTTTTAGGTTCCACACATAGGTGAAATCAGATGGTCTGTGTCTTTGTCTGTCTGGCTTACTTCACTTAGCATAATACCCTCTAGGTCCATCCATGCTGTTGTCAGTGATTAAGATTTCATTCTTTTTATGGCTAAATACTATTCCATTGTATACATGTACCACATCTTTATCAGTCATCCATCAGGGGACAGCTGGGTTGCTTCCATATCTTGGCTGCTGTAAATGATGCAAGGAGCACGGGGGTGCACAGAGCCTTTCAAGTTAGTTTTTGTTTTTGTAATTGGGGGGTTGATACACAGCCAGGAGTGGGATTGCTGGATCACATGGTAGTTCTGCTTTGAATTTTTGAGGACCCTCCACATTGCTTTCCATAGTGGCTGCACCAATTTATAACCCCACGGTGAGTGCACATGGGTTCCCTTTTCTCCACATCCTCACCAGCACTGTTTGTGGATTTATTGATGGTCGCCATTCTGACAGGTGTGAGATGATACCTCGTTGTGATTTTGATTTGCATCTCTCTGATGTTTACTGATGTTGAGCATCTTTTCATGTTGTCTGTTGGCCATCGGTATGTCCTCCTTAGAGAAGTATCTGTTCAGGTCCTCTGACCAATTTTTAATCAAATTATTTTTTTGTGGTTTTTTATTTGGTAAACTTACGTATTTTGCATATTCACTAACCCTTTGTCATATGTATTAGTGGGGAACATCTTCAGTTTGGTTGGTTGTCTTTTCATTTTGTTGATGGTTTCCTTTGCTGTGCAAAACTTTTCAGTTTAATGTAGTCCCATTTGTTTATGTTTTTCTTTGGCTTCCCTTGCTCGAGGAGATATATCCAAAAAGATATTACTATGAGGAATACATCAAAGTGTTTATTATTTTTTTTCTAGGAGTTTCATTGTTTTAGGCCTTACGTTTAAGTCTTTAACCCGTTTTGAATTTGTCCTTGTGTGTGATGTAACCCATTTACATTTAAAGTGACTACTGATAGGTAATGTAATTATTGCCATTTTATTATTCATATTTCAGAAACGTTTTTTTTTTTTTTTTCCCCAGTAAGTCCCGTTCACGTTCCTTATAATACTGGTCTGATGGTAATGAACACATTTGGCCTCTTGCTGTCTGAGAAGCACTTCAACTCTCCTTTGATTCCAAATGACAGCTTTGCTGGGTGGAGTAATCTTGGCTGTAGGTTCTTGCCTTTTATTACTTTGACTATTTTTTATGTCAAACTCTCTGGCCTAAAATATTTGAGAAATCAGTTGACAGTCTTAAGGGAGCTCCCTTGTAGGTAACCAACTGCTTTTCTCTTGCTTTTAAGTCTTTGTTTTCGACCTTTGCCATATTAACTATGACGTGTCTTGCTCGGGGCCTCTTTGGTTCATCTCGTTTGGGACTCTCGGCACTTCCTGGACTTGTGTGTCTGTTTCCTTCACTAGGTTAGAAAAGTTGTCAATCCCCTGCTCTCTCTCCTTCTGGCACCTTTATAATACAAATGTTGCTATAGATGATGTTGTCCCAGGTCCCTTAGACAATCCTCATTTTTAAAGAATCCTTTTTCACTTTTGCTGTTCCGAGTAGGTATTTTCTGCTACCTTGTCTTCCAGATCATTTACTCAACCCTTTGTTTCATCTAATCTGTTGTTAATTCTCTCTAATGTGTTCTTCACTTCCGACTAGCTCTTCTTTATGGTTTCTATCTCTGTGTAGCCTGTGTTTTGAACTCTGCCTCTGGTAGGTTGTTTGCCTCCATTTCATTTCGTTCTTTTTCTGAAGTTTTCTCCTGTTCCTTCCTTGGCGACATACTTATCTGTCTCCTCATGCTGGCCGACTGCCTGTGCTCGTGTCTATGTATTAGTTAGAGCTGCTGCATGCCCCGGTCTTCACAGGGTGACCTTAGGTAGGAGGTGTCCCATGAGGCCCAGTGGTGCTGCCCTCCGGTCACCTGAGCTGTGCTCCATAGGTGCCTCTTTGTATGGGTGGGCACTCCCTCCTGTTGTAGTTGAGCCTTGAATGCTGTTGCCACATCAGTGGGTGGGCACTGGCCCTCAGGCAGACCCCCTTTGCTGCACCTCTGGGTGCGTGCTAATGAGCTCAGGCCCTTATAGAAAACGCCTGGGTCTGCAGCACCCTTGTGTCTCACCCACACTGAGTCCCTGGTGGGTGCCACCACCTGATGTTAGGGGTTATCCTCTTCCTGCTCCTCAGGGGGCACGTGTGCGGTCACCATGTCCCTCCAGGTTCTTAACCGCTACGCTGGGGGCACGGTCTTCTGGGAGGACTTGGAGGCTCTGTGGTGATATGTCCCTCCCAGGGGACAGGGCACAGGACACGGAATGACGGTGACAAGGAAGGTGACAGTGACCTCGTTACCCTAGACACAGCGATCACTTCCCATAATTCACAAATGCAGAAACTCAAAGAAAGTAAGCAACTTGCCTACAGTAACTCAGCTCATAGGAACCCAGGCTGCAGACCTGCGCACGCTGCTGTTTGCTATAATTAGAACACAGTCGCTTGGTATTTTCCTCTTCAAAGGCTTTTGCTTAGTTTGAATCTTATAACGAGACCAGAACGGAGATCCCTACAGTGCACAGGGGGAAACTGAGGCACAGAAGAACAGCCATGACTGGAATCCCTGCCTCCTAACTCTGTCCACCCCCCCAGGTCTTCCAGTGGCACCAGAGACACCCCCCCTTCACCTGCCCTGTGCCAGGGACACATGACGGGGGACGTACACCTGTCCTGCGGGTTACCTGAGTCCTGGGAGCAGCTGAAGCCCGTGTCCCCCGTGCTGCTGCTGTTCCCCAGGGGTTGGCCGCCTGCCATGAGCGCTGTGAGGTGTGGGGACAGGCCCAGGTCTGAAAGGCAAAGTTGGCAATGACTGCGCAAATCATGTCCCTCAGCCACACGGCGTCCACCTCCCATTTCAGTTCTCCCGTGGCCTCACCTCCCGCTTCCCTGTCCCCTGCTGTCCCTGCAAAGCGTGCTGTCAACCCATTGGCAGTCAGGAAGCCCTTGGCGGCTGTCGTAGCCCCTGTGCCCCTATTCCTGCCCCAGGGCAGCCTGCATTGTGACACGGCCAACAGTCCCCAGAGGGGACCCCCCATGATAGACCAGCAGGGCAGGTGGGAGGGAAAACAGGTGACTAGCCCCAGGTGACTTTCCCGTTCAGCATGGACCGAGGGTGCGCGCTGACTCCCTGGAGTCCTACTTGAATACCAGAAGGGAAGTTTTAAAAGCGGTTTAGACCCCAGAGCAGGGCAGTGTCTGTCGGCCGGAAGCTGGATGGATGGAATAGGCTGCTGTGGGCGGGGGGGGCCTGGGGTTGCTGCTTCTCACCCCAGGGCCCCGAAACCCAGGAAGGGGGCCGGCAGCCTCTGAAGGTGGATCAGGCTCGACGGAAAGTCTTCATAGAAAGCGGGGACCCCGGGGTGAGCAGGAGAGCGGAGGGAAGGGAACCAGAGCCCTGGCCACCGGGACAGCGGAAACAGCCCTGTGGATACTGACAACCGGACACCCTACAGCCAGCTAAAGAGCCACCTGCCCAGAGGAAGCCCAGACCACAGGGCTCCTCAGAAAGTCAAGAAAACAATAAACCCATGAGCAGGAGGGGCTGCGGAAACCCCACAGTCACACAATGGAGCTCCCTGAAATGAAAAGTCTGGGATCATAAGTCCAAGTCTGACAAGGGAGACGTATGGCCTGGCAGACTGAGGGCCTGCCGGCAGGGGTCACCCACAGGACCCTCACTGAGAGGAGGGGCGTGCCGACCTCTCCCTCGAACCTGGTTTTTCTGAAGGGACCGGTGACAGACCTACACCCTCTTCTGTCCTCTGGAACAAAGAAGGACAAGGAGGCGGTGGAGGGAAGGGACCGTCCCCTTCTTGACATCTGGGAACCGCTTGTCTTGCGGTCCTGTGGCCGGCCGGGACCAGAGAAGACCCCTCGAGACCCCCACCCAAGGGTCCAGGCCCCGGAATAGGCCTGTGTCTCAACAGGCGGCCTGGCTCAGGCAGGAGCCGGCGGGGACCGTGGCTGCCAGCTGGGCGGGCCACAGCCACAGTGGGTTTGGAACCCTCTCTGAGGCTGTGGCAAAAGCCAGAAACAAGCCCAGGCTCCACCAGCGGGGGAGTGTCGCAGCCAGACCAGTGTGGCTCGGCTGGATGGTCTGGGACAGTCAGTGCAGCCAGGTGGCCTCACCACTCTGTCCTTGTCTGTCACCACTGGAGTGGGTGCCGGGACCCTGAGGTTTTCCACCTGAAAGAGCCTCCTTACCGGCCGGATCTGATCCAACCCCTGTTATAAAGGTGTTTTCGTTTTTAAGGCAAAAAGCAACAGGCCAGGCCACAGGGGTCACAGGCCTCCTGTTCCCTTCGGAGGGTTTCAGGGGCCCCCAGGAAAGGAACTTGGAAATGCAAGCCCCCCAACCCCAGCCAAGACCTCTCAAAGCAGGCCCAGGAGCAAGGCGTGGCGTGTGGGTAAAGGGAGTCAGCGTCCCTGTCCCCAGAAGACAAAGGCTCTGTCCTCAGGTCCAGGAGCTCCCAGCATTAGGTGAGTGGCATTTGGAGAGGCTGCCCCCCACCCCCAATGTCCAGGCCACCCTCCTAATTCCCAGGGGAGCCCATGGGAATCTGCTGACGAGACCTCATGAGCAGAAGGAGCTCTGGTGGCTGGTGCCCCAGAGGAAGCCTCATCTGTGACACTTCTTTGGGGCTCACAGAACGAGAAAAGCAACATCCATGGATCCTGGCTAAAACCCATGTAGGAAACCAATGCGGCAGCATGTTTATCCAAGTCCTGGCTTCCCTGGGTCAGCCTCGGAGCTCCAGGTATTTCTGGAATTCCTCTCTGCCTTTGCTCACATGCCCCATCAGGAAGGATTATCACTGCACGTCCCACCCCCAATGCCCTTAGCTATGGCTCTGCAGGTGCCCATGCAAATGGAAACGCACCAAAGCAAGGCAGGGCCTGCCAGGCATTTCTTGCTGGCTTTGGAATGGATCTTATCGTCCTTCTGAGCCCTGGATGGCAACCAGAGGCGCACTGGGGTGAGGGGGTGGCCACGGCAGGCTGGGGACGGGGCCTGAGGAGTCTCCTGCAGCTCCAGGTTGTGCCCACAGAGGGCGCTAGACCAGGGTCTGCTCATGGCTCCCGGGAGGGACCGGCGGGTGCTGAGGGGGCGGGCACTGCCTTCTGCTGCTTCTCAGACTCTGGCTGGTGCCGCTGGCCTCCTGAGAACCGCCAGTGTGGAGCCAAGAGGGGCCCCCAGCTCCCATTCCTGGAGAAGGCCAACAACTTGTATCCCACACACTCTTCAACCCCAAGTCAGCCCGCAGGACTGCTTCCCCCTCAATGAGTCGGAGACCGCCAGCGGCCTTGAACTTGCCAACCCGGCCACAGCGGGTGTTCTCCGCCCGCCTGGCAGCCTCAGGAACTCGTCCAGGGTAATCGCCAGCAACGTACCAGGGCAGTCTGCGCCCAAAGAGCGGACGCTTCTTTAGGGTCTGTCTACCGCTCCCCCTCCATGCTTGCCACTCATGTTTACCCCTTCCTCGTTCTTCACATCATTGGAGTAGAAAACATCATCATCATCATCATTATTGCCTAGAAGTGCTTTTACAAAACCCAAACTGCTAAGTTCATCGGTGGAATGAAACCAAACCCCTGGCAAGCCACACATGAAAACACGGTCTTGCAAGTGTGAGGGGCACGGGCATTTCCGTGGTTAAAATACCGGGATACGTGGGGACTTGGTTTCTCCCTTGGTCAAGATAAAAAGTCCCAGGATTCCTTCCTCGCTCAAAAAGTAACTCTCCATCAACCCATGAAATAATCCAGGGATGTCAGCCTGTGGAACTGCCTCACGGAAAGGATGCCCGGTCATCGCTGTCACAGCGTTGGTGGTATCAGGATGGTTCTTTCTCTCCACCCTCGTGAGAGGGAAGGAGGGTGACCTCCCTCCCTCCTAAAGAGGATGTCGGCCTGAGTGCTGGAGTTGACCCCGTCATCCAGCCAGAGGTAAGACCCGCGGCCTGAACAGGCCCTTTCCCCGAATACCTGTAGGAGCCCTCACTCTCCCTGCCAAGAGCTTGTCCAGGTGATGGTGCCCCTCCGACATGACCCTAAAATTCCCGCTACTGCTCCACTGGGACAACACAGCATCTGTTGGTTGAGGTGTCCCGTCCGTGCTCTAGCATCATCGGACCTTGAGCCGACCAAGACCTTCGATAAGACACGAGGGGTGACGCAGGCAGTAGTAAAAGGCACAGTGACCTACGTGTCCCTGACCCCATCACAGAAGAGCACGTCACCTCCCGTGTTCCTGCCGAGAACCTATGACCTTGTTCTCATCTTGAGGACTCAGAGCAAGGGGCCTCCTGCAAACCCCCGATGGGTGCTGGACAAGGGCATCCACGTCACGTGGGACAAGAACAAAGACTTGAAGACGCCCAGGGAGACACGATGCCTGAGGACCACGTGGCACCAGGAAAGGGTGCGAGTCGAGCCTGGAGTTAGGAGCGCCACCCAGGGTTGTGCCCCAGGTTTGGTCGCTGGCTGCGGCTGTGGCCCAGAGGGCTGTCGCCAGATCCTTGTTTGTTCTGGATCTACGATCTGAGGGGGACAGCTTTCCGTGTGCACCCAACAGCGGCATCTCTGGGGGTGGAAGGCGGAAGTATGGCACTGACGTGTCCTGAGTTAGGAGGGACCATCAAGGACACAAGGACAAGTGTAGCATACGCAGGGATGAGCACAGAGGGATGGCCTCTGCTTTGAAGAACATCCCAAGGACAGGATTGACTGGAAAAGGCAGCTGGTCCTACGCTTGGGATCTTTCTTCTGTGGACAAGAGAAACTAGACCCTCGGGGCTCGCGGGCCACAGCTGGGGAAAGAGAAGGCGAAGTCTGAGCTCCGGCGTCCCCCGCCTGGAGCTGCGCAGGGAAGCTGCGGGAATCACGGGGGACCCTCTGCGACACCCCACAGGAAAGCTGCCTGTTGATCCTTGAGGCCGCAGTGCCAGACCTCCGCCAGCATGGCCGAGGGGACGTGTCCCTTTCCCGACAAGTCCCCGCGTTACCTGTGATCCTGTTGGAAATGCTGAAGAGCCTGGACGTCCTCTGCCGCTGCACAAAGGGTTCCCGGTAGTACCGGTCCCCGAAGCACATGCCCAGCAGCTCCTTGCGCACGGTCTTGTTCCAGAGGCCGTAGATGAGGGGGTGGCAGGCGGCGCTGCCGAAGCTCAGCCACGTGGCCCAGGTCTCCAGGCTCGGGGACACGTAGTGCTTCCCCCACAGGGCTTCCGAGGCGATGACCACCATGTAGGGGCCCCAGGTGACCATGAAGGCCCCGATGACCACCAGGATGGTGGTGAGGGCTTTGCACTGGTTGGCCGAGTACACGACGCCCTGGAAGGCGTTTCTGCGGCTGCCCGACGAGGAGGTGGAGGTGCTGGAGCTCTTCCTCCCGGGCCGCTGGGCGTGGTCCTCCGCCGTGACCGCGCTGCCGCAGTGCACCTTGCGGGCCTTGACCCTGGCCACGCGGAAGATGAAGCCGTAGCACACGAGCATGGCCATGAGCGGCAGCAGGGCGCACCAGACCTGCCAGAAGGCCGTGTAGCCCGGCTCCCGGTGCCAGGCGGCCACGCACATCCACTTGAACTCGTCAAACTCCACCGACGACCAGCCGAACAGAGGGGGCAGGCAGCCGATGAGGGAGTGCAGCCAGATGTAGGCCAGCGCCAGCACGGCCCGGTTGCCCGTGATCTTCGTGGGGTACACCATGGGGTACAGCACAGCGTAGTAGCTGCGGAAGGATGGAGGGGGGCATTGGGGGAGGGGAAACCCCCCGGGATGGGCGCCCGCCGCTCTCCTAGGCGGAAGGCACCCTTCCACCTGGACGTTGCAAGGGAAATGCTGGTCGGCGTGGAGAACGGCATGTACATGCAAATGTTGTAGGTTCTATGTACACACATGGGCACTGGGCTCAAATGCCCGCTGCTCCCTGGGCTGCGGCCCCCCTCTCCCTGGGCCTGGGCTGAAGAGGCCTCCCGGCTGTGTTCACCAAATAGAATATGGTGCAAAGAAATCTACAATAAGTTTAAAAAGAAATTGCATGCAAGATGGAGGAGATAAAATCCAAGAGCCACGGAACCAAGGCCGACACCCGCCCGAGGTGACCGGCCGGCCGACGGCCGCTCAGGGCCCCTTCCACACCCCCCTTCGCGCTGCCGCTGCCGTGCGCACGACTCACCGGTCGACAGCGATGACCCCGAGGGTGAGCATGCTGGCCGAGCTGATGAGCAGGTACAGGAGGGCGGAGAAGTTGCACCAGACCACGCCGAAGACCCATCGCCGCCGCACGGAGCTGGTCACCACGAACGGCAGCACCAGCACCGACAGCAGGAAGTTGGACAGGGTCAGGCTGAGGACGAACTTGTTGCTGAGGGTGAGGAGGTAGGACTTCCTGTACAGCGTGACCACCACCACCAGGTTGCCCAGGCAGACGAACACGGTGATGGCGATGATGGTGATGAACTCGGCCACAACCAGGCCCCCGCCGCCGGCCGCCGCCTCCGTGAGGTTGCTCAGCTCCTTCTGGTGGCCCAGCGAGGAGTTGAGGCTCATGGTCAGTGAGCCTGGGCGTGGGGTGGGCGCCACATGCTGAAGGTCTGAAGGGACAAAGAAGACCGGGGGACGGGGACGCGGTCATCAAGTGGGGTCACCTCCCGTTCACAGGAGGGCAGCGGAGGCCCCAGGCCACCAGGCCCGTCCACAGCCTCTCAGCCACCTTCCCACCAAGCTCCCTGCAGGCAGCCCGCCTCCCCCGGCCAGCTATGCCTGCGGCCACTGCGGCCCTTGACCGAGGGATCCCACCGAAGAGTCTCGGGCCCAGGCAGCTCAAGGCGCTGGCGCAGGGCCGCTGCTCCCTCCTGGCCCCAGGGGCAGGGGCTTGGCCTAGGGGTCTGATAGGAAGCAGGCGGTTCAGTTCCAACGGGTTCCAGGGCGGCAACCAGGCTGCTGCTCTTGGCCAGGGGGACATCACAGGCCCCTGACCTGCAGGTGCCTCCCCCCAGGTGCTCCCTGGACAGGCTGCACCTCAGGCCCCTCCGAGTTGTGGAACCAGCCCCACCGGACTCACGTGCTCAGTCACGTTGGACGTGTGGCCGCGACAGGGCTGCCCTGAGGTCCCCGCGCAGGGCCTCGTTCCCACTGAGATGTGACCATGCTCCTGTCGGCCCAGGCCCGGCACTGACTAGCCAGGGGAAGTGGGGGGCCGCTGCAGGTCCGGGCCCACGAACCCCGTTCTCCGCCAGGGGCGGCTCCTGCCCTCGGGAGGCGGGCTCAGCGTCTTGGCTGAAACGCAGCGTTGACAAGTGTCCGCGTGAAAGGCTACAGATGACGATTTCTCCAAAGGTTTTGTCTGCTTTGATCAGCCCCAAACCCCCACCTGCTCCTGTTCGCCCTAAACAGAAGACCCCGGAAAGAGGAGCCATGGCTCTGCGCAGGCCAGACGGGGAGAACCAGGCACCTACAGTGCCGCACACGGCGGCACCTTCCACGGCTGACCTCACACTTGTGCCCCGACTTCCCCTGCAAACCTGACGATTCTCTCCTGCCCGCGCCCCCAACCCGCACGCCGGGACGGACGCTGGGAGGCCTCACCGCTTCTCGCAAGCAAGGTGTGGCGGTTTTCACGGCTTACGGGGGTCGCTTCCGCTGACAAACCGGGACCCCACACTAAAATTTTAAAAAGCTCTCAAGTCCAACAGCATCACTCGAGAGAGAGGGCACAGCACCCTCAGGAGGCAACCGAAACTTGAACGCGTCCTAGGAGCCCCGAGCGAAGGGAACGGGGTCCAGAAATGAGGGTCGGGGAGCAGGTGCCGGAGAGGACCCTGGTACTAGCTGGATAAATCCACCTGAGGACCGCAAACACGTGTAAAGTGTCCGCCGCAGAGGTCAGACAGCAGCAGCCCGCGTCGTACACGCGGCCAAGTCGGCAGCTCTGGAAACGGGAGGGGACGCAAACACCAGGCGAAACGGAAGCTCTCGGAGGCGGAAGAGCGTCCCACGCGGGTCACCGAGCCAGGGCCGGGCACACAGGCCCCAGGGACCCTTGCTTGGTGAAGGATTGGCCTTCCCGGCACGGTCCCCATGACGTTCACGTCATGAAGGTAACCACGGAAAGAATGAAGAGGGGAGGCAGAACTTCATTTTAAGAAACAGGAGTAAAGTCCTCCTTCACAAAGTCCCTCGCCCGTGGCCGGAGCGGTGGGTGGGCAAGCCCACCAGTGACCTGCAAAATCAGAGCCCCGAGTTGGCAGCTGTCCCTAAGGCCCTCTGGGCCAACCCCCCTGGGGGGCAGCGGGGGAATTCGGGACAAGGACCTGCCCACAGGGAAATCCACGGCCCCAGCCTCTGCCGGGGGCCTGGGGTCCGGCTGCAGCCAAGCCCTGGGGGGTGTCCTTCCACAGAACAGAGGGGCAGGGCTTGGAATGCACCAGCCACCGGGGCTCCCGGGCGGGCGGCCAGCTCCCCCAGGGCCCGCCGAGCCAGGGCCCATCAAAGCCCGTTCCAGCGTGACTCACATTTCCACTGTCCCCGCCAGTTCTGCCGCCAGACACAAGGCTGCTCCACTCCCACCCCCGCTACGTCCCACCAGGACCACCAGATAAATGCCCCCAGCGCTGGGACGCGGAGAAACAGCACCGTGGCCTGAAATCCTTCCCTCCGGACAGGTCCCAGGGAAGGCGGAGCCCCTGCCGGTCAGGTCCCCCCTCTCCTGCAGCAGAGGACGGGGAACAGCCCGGGGCCAGCCAAAGCCACACCTCCCGCGAGAGATCCGTATCCTTTGGGGTTAAAAGAAAAGGCAGTGGCGATGGAACACCCAGACAGGCAGCTGCCGGGTTATCAGCCGGTCTGCATGGCAACTCCCCAGAAGTTGATTCCGGAAACGCCTTGATTTGCAAGGGCGCAGGGCGAGGACCGCAGCAGGGTGGGTCCCCTCCGATTTTCCTCAACTGAGAGGGGACTGCTTTCTCCCCCCCGCCCACCGTGCTGTGGCCGACATCTGTCAGGAGGACGGAGCCTGGAGGCTCCGTGTAGATAGATTGTGATGCCCAAAAACCCGGGTTTTGGAGCCCAGCTCAAAGGCCAGCAGGCAGGCACAGGAGCCGTTGGAACAAACAGCGTCCAGGTGAGGCACTTTCTCTACCCCCCGCCCAGGTGAGGTCACTGTGACGCTACCTGGTTGCAGGCTGGGTGGGGGGTGAGGGGGCTCCTCATCTTAGCACCTCGAAGCACTTTATAGACACCCGGGCTGGCCTGGGAGGACGCTTCCAGGAGCCACCCTGCGTGGGACTAAGGCAGCCGAGGTGAGAAGGAACCCCCGCCACGCCCCACCCACAGCCGGAGAAGGACCACAGGACCCCGGGGTGTCTCTCTCCGCTGCCTCCGTCCCTCCCTGGGGTGGCCCCTGGAAGCTGACCCGAAGACAGGTGGCTCTGGTCCCTTCCACCCCCGGGAAGGTCCTGGTTCAAAACAGAAAGCAGGGTCGGGGCCTCCGTTGGACGAAGAAAAGGCAGCGAGGGCCAGACCCCAGTGGCCCTGAGGCCCCAGTCTGAGTTCTCGGGTTGGCCCGTAGGAGGGACCCGCCGAGGTCCCCTCCGTGTGAGGCCCTGGCAGCCCTTCAACCTGTGCAGGGGCCGGAGGTCTGGAGGCCGGGATGTTTGTCCGGATTCTACCACTGACCATGCCGCGTGCCCAGGGACTGCAGAGGGGACTCGGCAAACGCCTTTCAGAAATGACAACTGCTGTCCCCAGCAGACACGGCCCCGTTCACCCCTCTGTCCCTTTCTCTGCACCATTTTCCAAGGGCTGCTCCGTGTTTGCCGACAGTGGTCCGCAGGACACTGCAACCCCAAATGTGCCTGTGCAGATCCAGCTCCTTCCACCTGTGAGCAGCACGAGAGGCAGGAGCTGCTGTCCCCACTGTGTTTCAGGGACAGCACGGACTCAGGCACCGCAGAGCCTGGCGTCAAACCAGCTGGGGACCGTGACACAGGGCCCCCCTGGGCATCACTTCCACCTTCGTCAGTGGGGAGGAAGCCCCTGCTCACAGGTACCTGCCCCGCAGGGTGGGTGGAAAGATGAGCAAGTTGACATTGACACATGTTTGTTAAGTCAGTCAAATGGGGAGACGGAGGCCCAGGAAGGCTGAGCACCTGGCTCCAGGGAACAGCGAGCAGCTCCCCAGCTTGGTCCTCTGGCTGCGGACGGCCACCCGCTTCGGCCCGTCCCTTCCCTACGGCAGGTGAGGTTGCCCGTGCTGTGGCCGCCTCTGCCCTCCAGACCCGCCAGCCCACAGCGGGGTCTTCTGCCCCCGTGCCCCCCCCCCCCCCGCGGCTGCCTGCTGTGCCCCCACTCCCGGTCTGCCGCACATCGACCGGTCTTCTCCTGAAAACACCCCCTGGTCCCAGAATGAATGAAGATGCTGTCGGCCCAATCGCTTTATTGGGAGAGAGGAAGACACCAACGAATGAGGGGGGAGGGGAGACGGAGGCCTGAGAATAACACACAAAGAACATCCCAGGTCACAGCGTTGCCCTTGGGCAGGACACCAAAGGCACCGGCCAACAAAGAGTAGACAGATGGAACAGGGAACTTGTAAAATGTTGCCCATCCGCAGGCACTATCGACAGGGTAACAAGGCAACCCTCAGAGCGGGAGAAAATAATTGCAAACCGTATGCCCAATGAGGAAGTAAAAGCAACAAAACCCAAACAACCCGTAGCTGATAAGCCCATGAATCGATGCCCAACATCACGAACCATCAGGAAAAGCAACTCAATATGGCAAGACGGCACTGCCCACCCATCGGGATGGAGACTTGAAAAAATAAACAAGAAAGGAAACCCGAAAGTGACTGTTAATGGAAGCATAAAGCAGAGCAGCTGAGGCAGAAAGCAGTACGGTCTTCCCCCCCCAAATTAAACAGAATTGCCACCAGATCTAGCGACTTTGGTTTAAACCCCACATAGCTGAAAGCAAGGTCTTGAAGCCGTGCACACGCGCGTGCACAGCCGCGTTGTTCAGTCACTACAGCGTGGAAGCAGCCCCACCAGTGACGGGATGAGCCGCGCATGGTACATCCGTGGAACGAAATACTGTGCACCCTTAGCAGGTAGATCCTGACACACGCTCCAACATGGATGATGCCGGAGAACATGCTGAGGGAAGGACGTCAGGCACTGAAAGGCAAACACTGACGGTTCCGCTCGTAGGAGGCACTTCGGACCCGCCTGCCACGGACAGACCGCAGGGTGGGTCCCAGGGCGGGGGACGGGGGGCAGTAGGGAGCTACTGTGGACTGGGCAGCCCTTCCGTTTTCAAGGCAACAAGCGGACAGGGGTTTTCCAGACGGGGGTGCTGGTTGCACAGCATGAATGTCCTGGAGGCCACTGACCTGTGCACTTAAAACGGGCTAAGAATTTCATGTTGTACGTGTTTCACCATAATAAGATATTTTTAAAAAGTCCTAGGGTACCCGCTCTCGTTCCCCTGGTGGCTCAGTGCTGGGTGTCCCGTCTCTCACTCTCCAGCGTGCACGGGAGACACTTCAGCAGAAAGCCATCTTTCTGGAACCTGCCACGCCCACGATAACTCACCTCCTCGTGCCATCTACAGTTTTCCTTGTGTTAGTTCTCTGGTCAGACACGTGTGTCCTAGCACAAGTTTTTTATTTCAGGGGAGGGCACTTTTCCCTCCAGACGGCTTAGAAACTCTTCCCTGGTTTCCAAGAGAAAATGTTCTATTCCCCCTATTCACCACGCTCTACTTTGATCCGATATGCAATAGAAAAAAAGCTTTTTCCGGGGGGGAAATGTAGGAAGCAATCAGATTCATCACTCTGCAACCTTTGAGATCTGAGAAGCAACCCCTCCTAGTCATGTTATTTGTCAGAAGCTGCAGCCGGGGGAGGGGAGTTACCCCCATCAGACCCCTCGTCACTAGCGAAGCCCAGGTTTCTGGGTGTGGCCATCACTGCCACGCTGCCTGTACGCGGCCACGGGCAGGGCTCTGTGGGAACGGGCACACGCGGCACGTAGGAGCAGGTGCCCTCCGGCACGCGGTGACAGTCCAGTCTGCCACCAGTGGCTGTCACTGCCTTGGGCAGGGTTGCTCGTGACCTCCCCGCTGAAAACAGGGGGCCCTTCCTTGAGCTGTCATGGGGGGACAGCCTGAGAGGACAGCAGGGGAGGAAAGGGGACCTGATGACATGATTGCAAACCTGGGCCCCCGCCTGAAGCCACACCCCCCCCGAGCGCTTCAGGGCCGGTAACTTTCCTTTTTGTTTAAGTCGATGTCAACTAGATTTTGTACCTCTTGCCAAAAAAAAAAAAAAAAGAGTCCTATTTCCATGTTGTAAAGTACGAGACCGTCTAAGTGCTATGCTGAGCACCTGAAATAAACACAAAATAACATGAGCTGTAAACCGAAATGGAAAAAAAAGGGCCCTGATATCTCATCTCCCTCCTTAAGCTACCCCTCTGCACCCACCTAATGATGATTCTGAAATCTCCATCTATGGCCTAGGCAACCATGTGGAGCTCCAGGTTCACGGCCACCCACCCAGTGGATGCTGTGTCCTGTGTCACACCGGGAACTTTGGATGTGACGTGGGCAAAATGGAGACCTTTATCCCCGTCCAACCAGCTCTCGGCGCTGATCGTCATGTTTTCTCTACCCTAGAAAAAAGCACCGTCAGGCACCCAATCTCTCAAGTGGGAAATGGGGACACCCGAGACCACCCTTGCCAGGCGATCCTGACGGTGGGCGGCCCTGGTGACCCCTTCTGTGGGAGCTGGGTGGGTGAACGAACGTATCTCCGCCTGGGGCTCCCGCGATGACTTTTGCAAAAGGTCATGTATGTAAGGCAGCCCGTGTTGGCTGGCTCCATCCCTGTCACACTCAAGGCTCACTCAGAACGCCGACCTCACGGCCACTGCACCCGCGCAGGGCTCACCATTGTCCCTGAGGACTTCCCAAGCAGAACTCCCTGAAGCCACGCAGAAAATCAATACAGGTGGAACCACCAAAAAGTTAAAGACTTCTGCCCAAAGGCACAAGAAGCGCAGCTGGAGAAGACACATCAGGCAAGACAGCTGACGTACTAACAAGAAAAGGATTAAAGTCCAGAATTAAGAAAGAGCCTCATAAGTTGATGACATCACAAACAGGTCAGTGAAAACTTGGGAGGAAAAAAAATGTCAAGGTGCGACGGAGTCCCGAAGTCAGCCCTTCCCCTCAGTTCCATGCCATGCGAACAGCTACGTCGTTTTGTTGAATTTTTCTGTTGGTCTCACGGGAAAACCTCGAGGAGACACCGTCTGATGGCATCCCACAGGACAGCAAGTGCCTCCTGAGGGCTGACGCAGAGGCCACAACCTTCCTGCACGTTCTGAAACGTGCTTTGACTGAGTTGCCAACTTTAAAAACATGGAACCTTTTTTCCCATCACAATGGACAGCTCCTCCCCTCTTCCCTCAAATTCAGATCAGGCCACACCGTGCTGCAGCTCTGTTGCACCTGCTCCCGTCTCTTCATGGTCAGGCGTGGGAGCCTAGAACACAGACTCTACCCAGCCCTCCTGCCTGCCCATCTTCCTCCTGCAGGCAGGCCTCCTGGCTTGCCTCAGCCAGCCCAGAGCTTACACATCACACATGTGAACCTCCTCTGGCTGACATTTAGGTCAGTGTCAGTTCAGCCCATTCTGCCTTCCACCAACCCAAACAAAGAGCTCAATCCCTTTGACCACATGGCCCTCTTTCATCTCTGACTCCTGCCACACAAAAGAGAACATTTCAGCACCTACAACCTTGGATTTAGTTTCTAAAATGCTGAGCAGGCCCCTAACCTACGTGCAGGGCAGTAAAGCACCAGGGCAGAGGCAAGTCCTCTGAGTGCAGGGCCCTACCTGGGATGGAGCCACCTCAAAAGAAACATCGATGCAAGAAAGAAGCATCCATCGGTTGCCTCTGGTACGTACCCACCAGGGCTGGGCATCGAACGCACCAGGCCTGGGGATTGAACCTGGTGCCTCGTCATGTGCCATGATTGGGAATCGAACCACAACCCTTCGGTGACAGGACAATGCTCCCAACATGGAGCCACCCAGCCAGGGCAGAAGGGCCTCTCTTGGGTCTACCGTGCCTCTTAGGCCTGTTGGGTGAATAAAACGAAAAAAGTAGATGTAAGTGTCTCACTAGTAGAAAATAAGGTGGGTGTAGCTGAGAACGGGAGGAGCGGGAGAGACGACCCAAGGGGGTGGCAGGCATCTCAGTCACACAGTTGGCTAAGAGCCTGGGTTGTGTGACCTAGGGTCCCTCCCACCCCCTCTTCCTGTTCCCGGAGTCCGGGACTCGCCTCTCCTCCCTTGTCACACCCAGGGGCTGCAGCGAACGATTCTAAGGGAAAACCGCCTATTTGCCAACGCGGTGGCCCTTCCGAGGGTGGCCCAGGGCAGACGGAAGAGGCCGCCCGCGGACACAGGCTGGCCCACGCTCCGACCACTGTCCCCACGACGCTAAGGAACTAAGGTCCTTTCCCTCCAACACCACCTCCCGACTTCAGGCGACCTGCTCTTCAAGCGCTTTGCAAAAACTGCTCAAACGGGCAACAGCCCCCAAAACACCCTCCAAGATGTGGCCTAAAGGGCCGCCCGGGCCGCGCGCAGGCCTGCCAGGGGCGCCCGGGTGAGGTCCGAGCCAGGAGGCGCGGGAGGCCGGCCGGGTCCCCCAAAGCTAGCCGGACCTCCCGCTCGCAGACCCGCGGGCCAGCGGCGCCCCCGCAGCCCCGCGACCTCTGGGCGCCCCCACCCCGCCCGGCGAGGCGGGACCCCGCTGCGCGACGCTGCTCACCTGGTGCCGGCGGGTTCCAGCCCCGGGGCGAGGCCGCTGCGCCCCGCACACCTGCCCCGGCCCGCAGCCCCGCGGCCCCGTGCGCACTGCCCGCCTCCCCCGGGGCCCTGTCGGGGGCTTCAGCGGCCCCTGGCCACTGGGCGAGGATGCGGGCCGGGCCCCTCGGAAACCCCTGGCCGCCGGGGAGGGACGCGCCCCGAGATCGTCCACAAAGAGCTCGGGCTCCCAGCGCCGGCGGGGTGCGGCGGGGAACTTCCGAGGGGGCGGGGAGGCGCGGGAGCCCCCCGGCCCCCGCCCCGCCCGCCCGCGCGCGCCCCCCGCGCCCCCGCCGCTCACCGAGGGGCCGCCGCGCGCCGCAGCGCAGGGCCGACCCGCCGCCGCCGCCGCTTCCGTCCTCGGCGCGGGGCGGAGGTTTCGGGTTTCAGCCCCGAGCCCGCCCGCCCCTCCCGCCCGGCCGCCTGCACGCGGGCCGGGAACTTCGCGCCGCCCGCGCCCCCGCCCCGCGCGGCCCCTCGGCCCCACGCCCCTTCCTGCGCCGCCTCCCCGCTGCTGCCCGCGGCCGCGGCCGCCGCTTTGTCTCCCGCCGAAGCCCCGCAGCCCCCGCAAGCCCCGCGGACCCGCCGGGCGCCGCCTTTCATTCATCCGGCCACCGGGCGGGGGTCCCCGGGTGCCAGGCACCGTCCCGGCCGGGGGTCACGGCGCAGCCACCCGCAGCCAGCCTGGGGGGACCCCGCAGCCGTGGGGGTGGCGGGGGCGAGGCGTCCCAGCTGCTGTCCCGCTGCCTCGCCGCTGGGTCCCGGGCGGGCGCCGCCAGGCCGCAGGGCCGCACGGAGCCCCGAGCCTCCTCCGAGGGCTTTTCCCCGCGTCCTGCGCTCTCTGTGCGGCCAACCAGCCGGGGACCGACGGGCGCAGCGGCCGGTAACGCTGCGTTGGGAAGGAGGGGCCGGGGGGAGAGGGAGACACCGGGCGGCGTAGAACCAGGTAAGAAGTTAAGTTGGCTCAACCCCGGCAGAAGCGGACGGTCCCTGGAGTCTGGTTGCAGTTCCGCTGGACTCGTCTGCTTTGAGAACCGCATTGATTATTCCCTTGTCTGCAGACTGGCACTGCGGGGACGGCTTCCTTATTAGGGCACCGAGGCGCCATTTAGAGCGGTAATTGATTATCTAGCGCCTGCCAAGACCAGACCAGACCGCTTGTTTTCGGGGACGCCGGATAATGGGGAGAAGGAGCAAACGGATGGCTTAATGTTCCCGCAGGACAGGAGCTTTATTGGGTGCAGCGTGGAAGTGGCCGCTCCTCGGAGTCTAGGTCCCCGGGAAGCCAGTGTTGAAGGAGCCTAAATCGGTCTGTCCTCCCGGGTATTTTATGTGTTTATTCTGAAATCCCTAGTCATTTCTTCACTTTTTAAGATTTGAATAGACACCGACACTGGCTGTCCTTCGTGACCCTGGGGGAGTGGTGCGACCTTGCTGAGCCCTGGCCCAGCCATGTACGTGTAACACAAGCACGCCCGTAGCTGCCCATGTGCAGAGCAAAAAAGATGAAAGGAGACCATGCAAGTAAATCACCTGGTGCCACGGAACCTGGGCACTAAGCCCCTTTGAGGGTTGTTATTCAAGAAAGGTCTGAAAATATATGCCATGAACGGGCACACGGGCGAGGCAAGAATGAAAATCTGTAATTCTGCCCCTTTGGGCTCCATACCCTGCCCCGCAATGCAAAAACCGCCCATCTCATGCTTGACTCTGTTCCACTGAAGACCTGTGCTTCTCCTATGGCTCATTATCAAGTGTGTTATTTATCACAAAGGTTTTTTTTCCCATCGGTCATGCGCTCAGAACTTGCGGTGTGTTCCAGGACAGGACTTGCTGCCCACCAAGGCATCTTTCCAGTTTGCTCTGGGGGTTGGGTTTTCTTTCCTCTAGAGCTAATATTGACCTGTGAACAGCGTTCAGTCAAGTGCAGAGAAAACAGAAAGATGATTAAAGTCGTGATTTCACTACATAGAACTGTATGGGTGACCGTTGTGTGAAAAACGAGATTGTCTTGAGCAAGAAGTTTTTTTCCAAAAACCAGGAGAAAGACATATAATAATTCTCCTTTCCCAGATCAGTTTCATAAGCCTTTCTGCCTGGGGCTCTTCCCCTCAAAGACTTCCAAATTAAAATAATGCAAGGCCTTGTCCAAGTGAACCCTAGCTGCTGACCAAGGAATTGACATTGACGAGATGTCTTTGGTATAAAATACCTTTTCAATCTAGCAGTTCACACAAAACTAGTCAAAGCAGAATGGTGAAGTTCACTCCCTCTTCCGGATGAAATATTATTCCCTTACTGGTCACAGGCTGAATCCGTCTTACCCTTCCCATCTGAGCTTAAATGTCACCTTGGGGAAGTCTTTGCTGACCAATCCAAAGTAGATTCTCTAACCTCTGCTTTCCCAAGTTATGAAATATATGTTTTTTTTTCTATGTATCTGTTTTTAATATGTCTCCAGAGAATGACATCAGTTCTATGAGTAGAAGAACTTCGTCTGTTTTGTCCACCACTATAGGACAAGGGCCTAACTCAATAAAACTTTAAAAATTTAACAAAATAATTAAAATACTCTGGCTGCTGGTTCAGTGGATAAGGCACCAGTCTGCGAACCCAAGGGTCGCTGGTTCGATTCTCAGTCAGGGCACATAACCAGGTTGCAAGCCAGGTCTCCAGCCAGGTTCCCAGCTAGAGGCAGGTGAAAGGCAACCGTACATTGATATTTCTCTCCCTTTCTTCCTCCCTCCCTTCCCTTCTCTCTAAAAATAATGAATAAAATCTTTAAAAATAAAGAACAGATAAAAGTACATCTTCAAAGGCCTTTGGCTTTCAAACTTTGGGATATATAAGGATCTCTTGAAATTTCTTAGACAAAACAAAAGCACAATTGATTGAAGAGATTTTTGATGTGTTAGATTTTTTTAAAAGGTTTTATTATTCTTAGACAGAGGGGAAAGAGAGGGAGAGAAGCATAAATGTATGGTTGCCTTTCACCTGCCTCCAGCCATGGACCTGGCTGGAGACCTGGCTTGCAACCTGGTTATGTGCCCTGGCTGCGGCATCGATGATGTGTTAGATTTTTATGAAAGTTAAAAGCTTTCCTGCCTCCAGGGATACCATGAAGAAAATGAAAAGACAGCCCACAAAATGAGATAAACTGTTCGTGAATCATGTATCCAATAAAGGACTGGCATCCAGAATATGTAAAGAACTCCTACAATGCAATAATAAAAAGACAAATGCTCCCCGGTAAAAATGGGCAAAGGATCCGAAGAGACCTTTCAGAACGGCCACGCAGCCCGGGAAAAGCTCTAGGATGCCCTAGGAAAGGGAGCTGTGGTTTGATGGGTGGCATGTGGCAGTTAGAACCCGTGTTGGGAACTCAACTATGTCTCCTGAAAAGCTGTTTTATAATCAGGGGGATCTCTTGGGAAGGTTGTTAAACTGCTGAGTTTCAGGGCCCGTCCCCAGAGAGCCTGAAGGCGGAAGTTGTGGAGAGGCGTTGGCTGTGCAGCACCCATTCCCCTCCTCCGCCAGGAGCAGCCCTTCAATCTCCTTGGGCAGAAACGCTGCTTCCCTCCGAGGGTCAGCCCTGCGGGGTACCTGGCACCAACTCCCCGGTGCCCGTTGCAGGCGTCAGCTCTGATGTTCGGCATCTCCCAGCCTTTCTAGCCACGTGGTCGGTTCTGGGATGGAGATGTGTCAGCACGAAGTCTCAAGGACATTTTGTTGGGAAGACTGGGTGGAACCAAAATTTAGAAAAGAAAGGAGTTAGGTGCTGGCTTAACCCATGTGATCCTGGATGAAGCCTTCCCTGAACTTGGACCCCTGGATGGATCAGTTACAGGAGCCAATAAACATCTGTCTGTTGAGTGTAACAGGGGTTACTTCTGCTATTTGGAACCGAAAGCATCCGTCTGTTTCTCAAGGTGACATTTTGGAAATCTGGGGGCCTTTTGGGGTTGTCATCATGATTAGAGGGCACTCCTGACATTTCATGGGTGGGGACCTCGGATACCAGGCATTGCGGGACAGCCCAAGACAAAAAGCCGTTCCACTCACACGTGACTTTTGAAGGGCCCCGAAAGCTGAAACTTTTTGCATAGTTTTGTTATACACCAATTTGTCCCGGACGGTGTTACTGTGTAAACTGAAGGAAAAGAGTACTTTGCTTTGTCCAAACCTTACCTAGTTGTTCATCATTTTGGAAAAAATCTCATTGCTGCGATTAGTGCCACTCAGGATGTCAGGTTTACCAAGAAGGTGACTCTGTCACCTTCTCCCAGAGACAGTCTCAATCAACCGGTGTGGAATTTTCTGGCCACCACCAGTAAGGCGACATGTCAATGGCCCTCTCCCTCCCCCACAAAAAGAAGAGGCCATCTGACTGCTAAACCTCTTCCGGTCCTCTTTCCCGGAGAAAAGATGTCCTGGCACCCACATAATCCTGTCCTTGGTTTGTTAGTAGCTCCCTTGATGACAACTTCTTCTTATAAAAATCTATTGTGTACAGCCCCTCTGAGTGCCCTGCGAGACGTTCCTTGGTTCACGAATCACTTAACACTAATTAAGTAATCTTCCAATTTACTTAGTTGAATTTTTTAAACAGTAATTATGAGCATCGAATGACACCATGCTTTACAAATGCCTAGAACTTAGCAAGCTCTAGTTAAAGGGAGCTAATGTCATCGATTTTTAATATTACTGTTATGTGAATCTGTCTCAATATGAATATAAGCAGATCATTATTATGATGCTTCTCAGAAAAGAGCATATCCCAAGCCTACAGAACTTGTGCCCAGGCACTATTTTAAGAGTTTGTATAAAAGGCAAATGCCAAATATGTCAGAGATCTAAATAAACATGAATTCCGTTAAAACCTGGAAGTGGGGAAAACTTTCCTAACTAGACACCATACCCAGAAGTAAGGATAATGCACAAGATAAAGTTGATCACACAGTTTAAAAAAATCATTTCCTGGAAATCACCCTAAGTCCAAAAAAAAAAAAAAAAATTAATAGATGGAGAAGAAATTATTTGTAACATGCTACCAAGAAATAGGGGACAATTTGGATGCCGGCAGGAATTAAATTCACACCCACAGGGTCCCGGTAAAGATTTGTTCGGGGCAAGGGTACCCGAACACACCAGAGCTGTGACTCGGGAAGGCAAGTGGCAGGAGAATGGCTTTAGTTCCCCAACAGATGAGGAGATGGGCAGGAAATAGCTTTACCCCTGAGACTTAAGGTAGGATAAGGGAAAAAGACTCTATTCTCAGGCCTGGGGAGCAGAGGGCCCCTAGCGGCCGATGTGGAAGCGGCACAGTCCCCGCGGATGGCCTGATGGCCTGGCAGGTGGCCCTGGTGCAAAGCGGGGAAGGGGTGTAGGAGGAGGAAGATAGGCCAGAGGGAGAGGAGGAGGAAGAGTGCAGGGAGAGGGAGACTGGGAGGGAAAAGGGATTGGGAGAGGCTGGGAGGGAGGGAAGGAATAGGAAAGAGACAAGAATGCAGAACGGCCAACACAGGATTATAAAACATGGTGCTGTCAATAGTCACTTTAAGCGAATAAATACTTCTAATAATTGTATCCAATACAATGCATTTCTAGAAGGGATTTTCATCAAGTGTCTCTCCTGATCCCTGCCCCTTACTCCTCTCTGCAGCCACGTGAATCCGTGACTCCCAAATCGTACTTTCTGTGAAATTACATGGAGAACTTTGGAAATATTCAGATTCCTCGGTGCTCCCCAACACTTACTAACTGGATGTTTCTGGAGGTGGGAAACTACCTATAGTAAAACGCATCTTGGTTCAGGAGCTTAAGGCAGCTCCATATTTCTCTGAAAGTCTCTGGGGGTGTACAATGGCTGGCTTTTGCTTCTCCGTCACGAAGGATGGCTTTTACTTCCAAGTCATGCTACCAGTTGGGAGTAGGCAACGTTTCTTTTTGAAATAAACTTGGATGCGATCAACGTGGCTCTTCTTCCAGCTGCCCAAACCTTGTGGGTCTTCCACACCTTCTCTCCCTGCCCAGTTACGATGCTGAAATATTTATGTTCTCATGTCCAGCCTGCCCCCGCCCTCCTGTTAACCACCCCCCCCCCAGCCTGAACCCCCTCACAGAGCCTGGCCTCCTGTCTATATTTAATGTGCACATTTAGGGTGTCAGGGTTGAGGGTAGGGCAACTCAAGGAGATGTTGCAAACAGCCCCTTAGTTCCGCTGGGTTCTTGGGTCATCTGGAGCAGAGACTTCCCCAAGATCTTTCTTTTTATTGATTGATTGATTGACACATTTGGTGGGGATGGAGAGAGACAAACATCAAGAAACAAATGTATTGTTCTTCTGCTTAGACATACAGGCACTTATTGGTCGATTCTTGTAGATGCCCTGACCGGGGATGGAACCCACAACCTTGCATGTGGGGATGATGTTCCCATCCACTGAGCTACCTGGCCAGCCTGGTAGTGGTAGGGCGTGTGTGTGTGTGTGTGTGTGTGTGTGTGTGTATGTGTGTGTGTAGGGGGACTTGATCTACCCCGACGCATGAGAAAAAGGAAAGGGCCTTCCCAGCTCAGGGGTGATGGACCGCTTTCCTCCCCTGTGCTCGATGCTGGGACAGCCCCGCCTGCTGCAGCGGCTTCTGCGGCCCGGTGCTGCCTTCCTACGGCCGGGCCGCCGGGTCCCGCTCTTGGTCCTCTGGTCTGGGGCTGGGTCTCCAGCCCGGACAGCACCTGCCTACCTGGATTTCTCCGGAGGGCCCCGCCGGTCTCTCTGGCTCCCCCCCGCCCCGTCCCCACCTCCCGATCCAGCCTAGCCCCCGCCTGGGCCCTTCTTTGTCACCTGATTGATTTTAGTGCGCGAGAAACATCAGTTCGTTGTTGCACTAACTCATGCCATCATTGGTTGGTGCTTTTCTGTACCTGGCGAACCCCGGGGCGCCCCCACCTCCTGGACTGCGTCCCGCCCTTTGCGCCCCAGGACCCGCGCCCCGTAAAGCCACCCGGACGCCGCCGCCCTAAGAGCTCAGGGGGCGGGGCGGCCCTGGCCACGCCCACATGAGAACGGCCCTGACCACGCCCCCTCGCTGTCTCTCCGCTTCCCCTTCCGGTGCGTCCTGACGCAGCGCGTGGGTCACAACGTGGGCACCTGGTCCCGGAAGCAAAAGGCGCAGGGGCGGGCGGGGTGGGGCGGGGGCCGGGGCGGGGCCTGGTAACGGCTCGGCACCGGCCGGGCTGGGCCGCCACGAAGCGGGGAGACCCGAGTCCGCTGCCGCCGCTGCTGCCGCTGCCGCTGCCGCGCGGGCGCGGGCCCCGCCTCGGCCACGATGATCCACGGCTTCCAGAGCAGCCACCGGGACTTCTCCTTCGGGCCCTGGAAGCTGACGGCGACCAAGACGCACATCATGAAGTCGGCGGACGTGGAGAAGTGAGGCTGCGGGCCGGGCTGGGGAGCGGGGCCGGCGGGGCGGGGGCCTCGCCTGACAGCCCGGCCGGGGACGCGCCGCCCGCGCGAGGCCGTCGCTCGGCCGGGTGCGAGGAGCGCGCGCGCCCGGGACGACCCTGCACCTGCTCCGGCTGCCGCCCGCCTCGGCTCGGCTCCCGCCTGGCGGCGCCCCCGGCGGTGATAACGGGGTCCGCGCCGGGCGCCCGGCTGCTGCGGCGGCGAGGGGCGGCCTCCGCTCCGGGGCGCGCGGGGTTGCGGGACGGAGACGGTTAGCGAGCGGGGGCTGGGACGCCGGAACCGAGTCTGGGTCGGGTGGGCGGCCGGGGATGGGGGTGGGGCCGGGGGCGCCGCCGCTGTGCGGGCGTTGGCGGTGCGGGAACCAGCTG
The DNA here is from genome assembly GCA_004026585.1 of Noctilio leporinus. Lineage (NCBI taxonomy): Eukaryota > Metazoa > Chordata > Mammalia > Chiroptera > Noctilionidae > Noctilio > Noctilio leporinus. Next base: position 82,546 of record PVIW01003464.1, on the reverse strand, counting down.
CATCGTCAGCATTCGCCACACTGGATTTATCGGGGTTGCGTTGGTTAATAAGGGGTGCGATGCTGTAATGCATCATCTGTGTATTGTATCTTGATCAAATGGGGGGCAAGGAAGTGGGGGCGGCGCGGGGTGGGTCGCGGGAGAGCCCGGATTTGTGGGAACTGCTTGCGGGTGGCCGGAGCCGGGCGCGCAGGGGCGGGGTGAAGACTCGGGGGAGCGGGTTCTGTTCGTGCTGCCCGAGAAGGAGCTTCGCCTTTCATCTGACCACCACTGGACTTGATTGGACCCAAAGGGGTGACATGATCAGAGGCACGTCCTGAACCAGCGACGTGTGCCGCAGGAATGTTTCAACTTTGCGACACGCGACTGTTGACACTGACCTTAGGTTGTCCACAGTGACAGCAGCCAACGCAACCGTGGACATAAGTAGGGTGCTTTTGGCAGATTGGCCCACATTTTTTTGGTGTGGTGTGAAGCAGAATTTTACGTATTTATGTTTTTTAAAGATTTTTATTTCTTTAATTTTTAAGCATTTTTTCAAGGTTTTGTTGGTTATTTTCAGAGAGGGGAAGGGAGAGAGGCAGAGAGGGAGAGAGACATCCATGTGTGGTTGCCTTTCACCTGCCTCCAGCTAGGGGCCTGGCTGGAGACCTGACTTGCAACCTGGCCATATGCCCTGGCTGGGATTCGAACCAGTGGCCTTTGGGTTCGCAGGCTGGTGCCTTATCCACTGTGCCACCAGCCAGGGCTATTTATTTTGAGAGAGAGGGGAAGGGAGGGAGACAGAGAGAGAGAGAAACTTCCATGTGTGGTTGCCTGTCATGCGCCCCCAACTGCGTGTGTCCTGACTGGGAATCGAACCGGCCACCCTCTGCTTCACAGGCTGAGGCTCAATCCACTGAGCCACAGCAGCCAGCGCAGAATTTTAGCAGTTAGCTCACATGTGACAAAGGTTTGCCAAAGGTTGAAATCGCGGCTCTGAAGACCCCTGGAGGGGATGTGGAGGATGGATGGATTGGAGACATCAGAGGGGAGAGGACAGGAGAGCTGTCAGAGGTTCCGCCCCTGCATTTGGGGGACGGTTGGCAGGAGGAGACAGGGGAGAGGAAGGGAGGCTCTGGATGCAGCAAGGTTTCTGCTGAGCTGTTGGGTGGAAGTCATTGCCCGCCCCCTCAGTCCCCCAGCAGGGTGAGGAGCGTGGAGCAGGGCAGGGGTCAGGTAGAGGGTGAGCTTCATTCCTTGACAGGTGAGCTGCGTGTGGGTCAGAAGGTAGGCGTTTGCACGTTTATCTTGAAGCTTAGAGAGGACTTGTCTCTGGGTTTGGGGTGGGAATTATCACCTTGCAGGTGACACCAGGAGCCTTGGGAGTGAGTGAAAAATCACCTAAAAGTCTTTGAAGAGGAGAGGTCAGGCCAAGGAGCAACCCAGGGAGAGAGGAGAGTGAAAGGGTGTTCAGCTGCCTAGTTAAAAAAAATAAACACAAGGAACACCTCGCAGCTTCACTGAGAGAAAAGGTACCTTCATCCCACTGCAGATTGCATGACTGTCGTTACTGTGGGGTTTCGCTGTGAGATACGCACTTGCAGATTTACAAATTATCATGTTTGTGAGCTCGTCAGTAACGTAGGGAGGAAACGGGAAGCCAGCATGTAACTGCCCGACTTCCGGCGCAGGTTAGCGGAGGAGCTGCACATGCCATCCCTCCCCGAAATGATGTTCGGCGACAACGTCCTCAGAATCCAGCACGGTTCCGGCTTTGGGATCGAGTTCAACGCCACCGACGCCTTGAGATGCGTCAACAACTACCAAGGGAAGCTCCAAGTGGCCTGCGCGGAGGAGTGGCAGGAGAGCAGGTGAGGGCACCGGGGAGACGGGCAGGCCCAATGTGCGCGTCTGTTAGCACGAAGGGCCGGTATAATTGTTAAACTTGATGGTTGGGTTATTCTGCAATTAATTTTCCTCATCTATAAAGTGAAGATCAGTTACCCTCCTCTTGAACACTTGAGTTAAATTGAATTACGTTTGAGCTGAGCTACGTGGGCTCACTTTTATGGGCTTTCACTGTTCTTTAGTGAAGAGGTACTTGAATGTTCCTGTTTTTGAAGTCGAATGCTCAGAATTCGCATTGAAAATTTGAGGACCTTTGACATTAAGAAAAACACATTTTCTTTTTTCTTAAATTAAAAAAATAGATATTTTATTTATTTTTGTGGAGAGGGGATGGGAGGGAGAAAGAGAGGGAGAGAAAACATTCATATGTGGCTGCCTCTCGCACATACCCCACTGGGGACCTGGCCTGTAGCCCAGGCCTGTGCCCTGACTTGGAATTGAACCGGTGACCTTTTGGTTGGCAGGCCGGCGCTCAACTCACTGAGCCACACCAGCCAGGGCAAGAAAACCTTATTTTCTTTGTGAGTCAAGTTTGAGCCTGTGCAGGCTAAATGCCACGGAGGGCGCAGCCCGAGCCTCTCCGCCGTGCCCTCTGGCCACGTGCAGGCTAACTGGGAAGAGCGCGTCAGCACAGGACAAGTTTAATCACCGTATATGTGCGGGGAAAGGAAAGGTGTATGAGTGAATTGTGACTTCGTAGGCTGTTTGACGTTACGGGTAGAATGTGGCTGCAGATGGTCTGTTTTTGTGTCACTGAGTCTGGCCTTTCTCCTTGTGGTTTTGAGGACGGAGGGGGAGCTCTCCAAGGAGGTTGTTAAACCGTACGATTGGACCTACACAACGGATTATAAGGGAACGTTGCTTGGAGAATCACTCAAGCTAAAGGTAAATCTGATGTTTTGCTCTTATGAGCCATCAGCTGTCTTGGACAGTCTTGGCATTAGAACTTTCTGGTAATGGTTTACTTTTTACTACTTCATCTACCCATTTCTGTTGTGGGAGGCTTCAGAACCTAAGGGGAGGGGATTTTGCTTACTGATGATTGGCAGGAAACAGAAGGAGGCCGCAGTGAAGCAGCGTTATTAGAAGTGCTCTTGGGCAGCAGAGAGCTGCCCTCATGTTATCACTGCCAAGAAGCAGGAGACTTGCATCTGTCCCTGTGTCGCGTGAGGTCATTTACACAGAACCTGCTGCCTGGCCGCTTCCCGTTTTATAGTTGCAGAGGGAGACTTTGTCCTGCCTGTGCTGCGTGTGGCCCTGGGTGACGTCGGGGGCGTTACTTAATCTGTTGTCGCCGCCCAGCTGTGCAGGGCTGCTGGGCAGACAGGAGCAGCTGCCTGTCAGCAGAGCTTTGGCAGGAGGTGATGCGTCACGCGAGCCCGGACAGCAGTGTCGCTCTGCGAGCCCAGCTGAGTGAGGGGCAGTTCCTGGGCAGTGGCCCCGGGAAGCAGGAGTTGGGGGGTCTCGTGTGGGAGCCGGGCTGTACCTTGAAAAATGATAGTGTGATTGACTGCGGGAAAGTGGCTGAGGTTGCGTCTCTAAATGCCACGGCCTATCATAGAGAACAAGGTGATCTCACTGTCACTACGTCAAAAGTAGTCGCTGGAGACCCCGTGCCGCATGCTGGGAGGATGGTTGTCAGTGGCCCCGTCTCTGCAGAGTGTTAGACCCTGGGAAGCTGGCCGTCCAGAGCAGGAACTTCATTCTTTTAATTTCAAATTAAATTAAATTTATTTTTTGGAGGGGACTTCATTCTTGTCTTCAGTTGCTCCCACTCCTTAGCTATTCCAAGTCTTAGCTATTTTCCTGTGCTGCTTCCAAGTCAAAAAACAGTGTTTGGGAGAACACGTATTCATTCATTTGCTTTAAAAGATTTTGTTTTCAGAGAGGGGGAGGGAAGGAGAAAGAGGGAGAGAAGGATCGATGACCTCACGTTGGTTGGTTGCCCGCGCTCGCCCCCTAACCGGGGACCTGATGCAACCCAGGCCTGTGTTCCGTCTTCTGGTTCGCAGGCTGGCGCTCAGCCCGCGGGCCGCACCAGCCCGGGCTCCCCCGTTCTCAAGCTGTGTGCCAGGCGCCGGGAGCCCGGGACCAGCGCAGCCAGAGCCCCTCCCATGCGGGTGCCGGGAGGAAGGGCCGCCAGGCGCTGATGGCGCTTCCCGGACTCCCGTTCTCCCTCCTCACTTCCGGTTGAAAAGCTGTGTGCGTCGCAGGGGCCCTTTGACACACCATTACCGGGAGTGAGGACTTGGGGGTTGGTTTGTTTGCTTTTAAAGATTTTGTCTATGTGTTTTTAGAGAGAGGGGAAGGGAGGGAGGAAGAGAATCACCAAAGTGAGAGAGAAACAGCGATCAGTTACCTCTCGCACGTATGGGGGACGAACCTGCAACCCAGGCATGTGCCCTGACAGGGAATCGAGATGCCAGCCCACCGAGCCCCCCATTCTGGGCAGGAGTGTGTCCACTTGATGCCGCAATGAGGGTGACCACGGTGGCTGGCAGACTTCCCAGGATCCTCCTGGAGGCTGTGAAAATGTGTGTGCTCCGTGTCGCGTTGTTTCTTCCAGGTTGTACCCACAACGGAGAATATTGACACAGAGAAACTGAAGGCCCGAGAACAGATTAAGTTTTTTGAAGAAGTTCTTCTGTTTGAAGATGAACTTCATGATCATGGAGTTTCAAGTCTGAGTGTGAAAATTGTGAGTACTGTGACTTTTGTTTAAAATTCCTTCTGTCTTCTGCTTCCACCGTTGGTCAGGGATGGGAGGCTGACTTTGAGTCTCTGTCTTCACAGGACGTCGTGGGGGTTCCACTTGGTCTCCGTCACCTCCCTTCATCCATGACAAACTCACAGATTCCTAGTGTGGCTCAGAACTTAGCAAAGCATGTGTAAAAGCCCCGCCTGGCCCCTTTGCGCTCTCTTTGCGTGTTATTTCATTCGAATGAAAATGATGGCCTAAATTCCACACTTTGAGTTAAAAGAGATGTGGAAGGGCTGTGCAGACAGCACGGTGGGTGTCATTTACAGAAGTGGCCCATGTGCCGGGTTCTGATCGCCATGAAACCACACATCAGTGTCCAGCACAGACGTGGACGCAGCAGTGGCAAGTGTCCCTCCTTCCAGGGGACGGGCTGCTTCCGTGACAGTGCTGTGGGGCGACAGCCAACTAAGAATAATAACAGGCCACGAGCGGTTATCACATTTGCTTACTATTAGGTTGTCATTGGGTTTCTTAACATTTTCAAGAAACGTTTTAATTGCATCTTTTTAATAAATGCTTTATCCTTTGTGACCCAGCCAAATGCCCCTCCTCTGAGAAGGGGCAAATACCCCTTGCCCATGCCGCCTCGCCCTCCACCGCAGCCCGTGCACGTGGTGGGAACTGCAGCGGAGCAGGAAAGTAGTCCAGCCAAAGCAGCAATAAGTTCGCTCCTTTAAAGTTATTCTCTGTAGAGTCTTAGGGCTCTGGAATTGTCACGGACTTTTAGAGCATCATTTAATTTAGCCTCCGTATTTTATAGACGAGGCCCCAAAAGACTAGTTTACTTAAGTTTGTGTAACTAATTAGCGAACATTTTCTTTGAACCAGTGTCTCTTACTCTCCCTGTTCACTAGAATCTCCCCCAGTTCACCCTTGCCGTGCAGGCCTGCCCTGTGCTGGCCGGGGACTGTGCCCGGGGGGTGCGCGCATGTGTCCAGTGGGCGGGCGTGCGGGGAGCACGCGTGTCTGCGGGGAGGCAGGTGCTGGAGAGGTCTGGGCACCAATGCGGTGCGTGGGCACTAGCGTAAAAGTCTCAGACTGAAGAGGAGCGTCACTGTCATGGTGAGACGCGTCTTTTTGTCGCCTGTGTAGCTTTACAAGTTAGGCGATCAGGTTGCACTTGAAGAAAGCCTGGAAGGATGTCCCTCAAATAATGTTTTTCTGGGTTAGCTTCTTCCTAACCCTGGAGCAGACGCGGCTCTAAGTCAAATCGTTGCTGTAGCTCCTGGCTTAGTGGTGGTGGGTGTGGGCAGGGGAAGCCCCTCGGCTGGCCTGGGAAGTCAGGCCGGGCGAGAATCCAGGACAAGGGTGTTGGGAGGACGCGGCCTGCATGTTGCCGTGACTTGTGCCAAGTCCCTGGTTCTCCGTCTCACCAGATTGTTTTATCTTGTGAACAAATACTCTACCCTGAAATAAAATCCATAGCTAATGTACTGCTTTCCAGTAAATCAGCATAAGGTCCTCATTATAAAATAAAAGAAAGCCGACCTGGAGTAGCTGAGATGCGTTTCAGTGTGAGCGCACAGTGTGACTGCACTGGGAGACGTGAGGTAGCCAGGTGCTTCTGTTCGCTGTGTAGGTGACAGGTGGCTGCGGGTGGCAGACCTCAGCTTGCAGTCTGTGATGCAGCACACCCTGGCGCTGCCATGCGCGATGCAGTTTTCAAAGTGGTGAAATAATAAAATCCCACATAAAACAATTTCTCCTTGCTTTACAAGGTAATTGTCTTTCTGGATAATTGAGTGAGCTTTATATTTATGTAACATGGAATGAGGTTCTCAGGTCAGGTAATTACAAGTCGTTTTACCTGCAGGGAGGGGCTGTGGGGTGCAGGGTGGTACTCGGCGGTGTGTATGGCCGTCCTGTGTGTCACAGCACAGCGAGTGTCCCTGGTTCTTGACACTGGTGGCCCGTTGCTGCTCTGCACAGACTCCCTGATGCCCTGCGGGGAGAACCACTGTCTCCTGCGTAGGTTGTGATAGGACTGGGGCTAGAGCTCCTCCTTGAATTCCTGGTGACCTGACTGTGCCCCCGGGGTGGCACTTCAGCTTGCTTCCCTGTTGTGTCCTGTGACTTGAGAGACTAGTTTTGCGTTTGAGTCCATATCACAAGTTAGTCTTTCCCGTAAATTTTAATGAACTCTGCTGGGTAATGGCTGTGTTTTCAAATCGATGTCTTGTGACAAATCAAGTTGTCGCAGTCTTCCACATTCCTGTCTCCCCTCGGGTCTGTTGCTGTGTCCCCCACCACCCCTCATTGTGCCCTCCTAGGCAGTGGGGACACGGTACTGAACAGAGCAGAAGGTCCCACCGTCAGGTAGAGGCTGTAAGCAGGTAAACAGGTCTGTGGGTGTAGTGACAAACCTGTTCGTTTGTAACGAGTGCTGTGAGAATAATGAGAAGTCTGTGCGGACTAGGAAAGGCCTCTGTTAGAGGTGACATTTACATTGGGACCGGAAGGACAGCCAGCACTGGCCAAGAGAACACTCCCAGTCAGGGGGTGGGGGATGGAAAGGTCAAGGGCAGGGCAGGGCTGGGCCTGTGGCTGGGGACTCTGGGCAGTTGAGTCACTGCTGTCACCCGGGTGTCCGGTTACTGTGCTCACCTGGATCTGCGGCAGTGTCCCGCAGGCGCCCCCCCCCCCCCCCCCCCCCCCCCCCCCCCCCCCCCCCCCCCCCCCCCCCCCCCCCCCCCCCCCCCCCCCCCCCCCCCGTGTCCTGTGCCTGCCCCTCTGCCCTCTGCCTCCTTCCCGGAACTTCGTCCAGCTCTGTCCTCTCCAGCTCAGGTGGGTCTCCGACCGCCCTGCAGGGAGGGGCTTCTCTCTGAGCGCCCCTGTGACCGTGGCCACACGTGTGACCTGCCTGTCTTCTTAGATAAACTTCTTGAGCTTTGGGATCGTTTCTTTGCATCTATGCAAACCCAAGACCTGCCACAGTAGGAATCTGATGCGTGCTAGGCCGCCTTTATTCAGATGCTCAAGCAGATTCTTTCTCGAGGCCCAAGGACCCCACACCTGCCCTCTTCGCCACCAGAACCCACCTTCTCACCCCGCACTAAGGCTGGCTCCTTCCCTGGTTGTACCTGGGAGACAGAAGTTTGTAGACGGGCCACAGTGGCAGCCATTGGCGAGGTGCAGAGGCCTGACGCACCAGGCGTGGGCAGTGTGGTGCCCACTGGGTGGAGAATTCCCACGGGCCTCTCGTCCTGACCGTGTGACGTGAGCAAAAGATACGTAGCAACAAGGGATTCAGTTGCTCTTTCATTTTGGTGTTACTGGTGTTGATATTTACTATAAGTGCTACCTTTTAATTTTATTGTATTATTTTTTAATTTTTAAAGATTTTATTTATTATTTTTAGAGAGAGAAGGGAGACAGGCAGAGAGGGAGAGGAACATCAACGTATGGTTGCCTTTCACCTGCCTCCAGCTACGGACCTGGCTGGAGACCTGGCTTGCAACCTGGTTATGTGTCCTGGCTGGGAATCAATCGAACCTGCAACCTTTGGGTTCGCAGGCCGGCACCTTATCCACTGTGCCACCAGCCAGGGCTAAGTACTTCCTTTTAAAAATGAACATTGTAATTTTCTCATTATTTAGGTACGTGTTAATAAGTCTTTAATAGCAAAATCTCTTGACCTAGAAAAAATGTACTTCTGTTGTAGGAAACTGAAACCAGGATGCTAACTAGTATAATGTAAATACGGCTTTGAGCCTTAGCTGGTGCTGGAACAAAGAACCCCCAGTTCAGAGATTTCTGCACGTGCTCTTTCTGCCCTCCTTCGATGCTTTAAAAAAATGTATATAAGCGCAGTAACAACATTTAGTTTTCACTACAATATTAATATACTCTTTCTTCTTTCAGAGAGTCATGCCTTCCAGCTTTTTCCTGCTGCTGCGGTTTTTTCTGAGAATTGATGGGGTGCTGATCAGGATGAACGACACGAGGCTTTACCACGAGGTATCTCCTTGTTCAGGGGACGCGCGCGTCGCTAGTGGGCCGTTTGTGGGGTTTCACTGCCCTGAGGGCCTGACGTGGCGTCTTGCGCCACCGGGCAGGCTTCCCTTCGCTGGGGCCATGGGCCCTGAAACGGTGCGTCCTCTTGCCTGAAGGCTCTGGTAGCTGGCGTTTGTTCTGCGAGACACTCCCCACCCTGGGGAGTGGGGGCTCTGAGGCGTTTAAAAAATCGTGTCCGTACTTAACCTTTGTTGAAGAAAACTGTCCCTTGGCGCTTTCTCCCTCGTGGAGCGCACCTGGGACTTCCTGTCCACCCTCCCGGACGCGTTGCCTGGGCCTTGCGTCCTCAGTCCCGGGCTCCGCCTCTGTCCCCGTGTCCTGGGCCCATGCCGCCTGGCTGGCTGTCCTTCAAATACTAACACTAATCTAACAGTTAGAGTTTCTTTTACCGTGAGCACTAGTCTCTCTTTATTGACATAAAAGATTGAAGCTTTAGGGAGTTTAATCTTGTGGGTTAATTTTTTTTTATTGGAAAGTACTCTCCCCCGAAAAATCATGGTAAATGGCTGTTTTAACACCTAACTTAAAAAAAAAATTAAATGGGAAAATTTGAAATACAATAAAATGATTTTGAATAAGTTTAGCAAGAATTTTGTGGAAACGGGAGAGAATAAAATTTTCATAATTCTTTTCGGAGCATAAAAGGAGCTGCTGTTACGTAGTAGATGATCATATTCGTAGCTTATGGAGAAGCTGGAGTTCCAAGCCTGAAGGCAAAACCTGTGCTGTGTGTCCCTGACATGATAATTATGGAATCTGCACATGTTTGTGTCCGGTGTTACTGTGATTTGCAGGGTTGGAATTAGAATTCAGAATTCTGGTTTTTTGGGTTTTTTTAAAAGATTTTATTTAATATTTTTGGAGAGAGGCAGAGAAGGAGAAAGACATCCATGTACAGTTGCCTTTCACCTGCCTCCAGCCACGGACCTGGCTTGCAACCTGGTTATGTGCTCTGGCTGGGAATCGAACCAGCGACCTTTGGGTTCACAGGCCGGCGCCTTACCCACTGTGCCACCAGCCAGGGCTGCAATTCAGAGTTCTTGGTTGGTGAGAGTTAACCAGCAGTTCTCACTGGAGAATGAGGTCTTGTTGGAGCTCATGCCCCTGTCATGTGTGCACTTTTGCGTGAGCAGTTCCGACTAACAGGAAGAATGACCAAGTCAACGTAAGTCAACTTGTTGCAACGTTTTCTGTTTTTACACCTAGGCTGACAAGACCTACATGTTGCGAGAATATACATCACGAGAGAGCAAAATTGCTAATTTAACGGTATAGTATTTAAATACTTGTTTTTAGATACTGAAGTTCTATGTCCCCCCCCCCCCGTGTCTTCACCCATCTACCCAGATCTACGTCCCTATGTCCATGTGTTCACCTAAAGGGCTTGAGAGGATACATCCCACTAGACACAACTGAACTTGCCTCAAACACAAGAGCACTGAGGGCTGTGAGGTCGGTAGCCCTCGTCCTATCTGATTTCCACCGTTTATTCTGGGAAAGCTGGGCCCAGAGCTGTGGGTTACCGTGACTCACAGCTCAGGCTGGGTGGCCCCGACTGGATGTTCTTTGCTCTGGCTTCCCTGGTTTCTTTCTACCCAGCCTCCTCTCTTCCCCTAAAGTGTGGTGATTCCGCATCACAACTCTGGTTTGGTGCAATTTCTCTCTGTTTTGCTCCCCTGGGATGTGTAAGGGCTTCTTGGATTTTATGATTCTATAATAAGTTGTTTTAAAATGTTCCCTTCCCACAAACTTAACCTTCTTTCTTCACCCTTTGTGCTTATTTCTGTCCGGGCACAGAGTATGTGTTAGAAAGGTGACCACGCACTGGGCTCTAGGCTAAGACGGGAGAGGGGACTGCAGCAGCTGTGTCCAAGTCAAAGGGGAAGGATTTCAGTTAAAAAAGGAAAGGGGAGTAAGGTCCTAGGGCACGTATGGGGGGATTGTGAATACCACATTTCTGGGATCTTTGAGGAGATCGCTCAGTCACAGAGCTCAAGAGCCAGTAACAGGCCGCCTGCGACCGTCAGGAAGAGCTAACGCTGCTCCTCGTCTCCGTGGTCGCCCTCGCTTTAGCCGGCCCGCGTTCTGTGCAGTGTTTCTCGGGGGTCAGTGCGCAGCCGGCTCGCGCTGATGGCTTTCCATGTTCCGCAGCACGTCCCGCCCTCCTTCTTCACGGAGCCCAACGAAGTCGCACCGTACTTACCGATCAAGGAGGCCGTGCGTGAGAAGCTAGTGTTTCCAGAAAGAACTGACCATAACCCGGCAGACTCGCAAGAAGATGCTCCTGTGGAGTAGCGTGTGCGCACCACGCGCTCGCCATGGAACCTGATGGAAACCTGGGCTCTGCGGATGGGGTGTTTTTACTGTGAGCAGATTTTCAGTAGCCTTACAGGGGAAAAGATGGTTGCAGGCAGGTTCCACTCAGTTGCTGTTTGTACTGTCTACCTTCAAATTCGGACTCCAGGTTTATGTTCCCTGGAATTTAATTCGGATTTCTAAGTTGTCACAGCGTGGGCCATCACCAGTGGTGACGTGTGTATGTCTTGTGAGCAGGGCATGACCTGTACCCTTCATGGAACAGCCTGTCCCATGAGAAGGTCACTTTCAATCCCCAGGTCGCAGCGTGTGTGGCTGGTGGGCCTGCCAGGTGCCCGTGCTGTGCTGGCCGTTCTTGGCAGGCGCATGGTGTCTCTGCATTTAGGCTTCTGGGAAGTTCACCTCGTACTTTAATAATCTTCACCCACAAATGAAAGAAATAAATAGTTCTCCCTAAATTTAAATTGGCTCTGGAAGTTTAAATTACGTTTCAGACGTAGAAGCAAAAGACCTAGACTGGGGGTGGGTACCGATGACCAGCCGTCAGAGCCACCTGTCCTCTGCTTCACGTGCTGTTTCTGACGGCTGCTCCCTGTCCCACCGTTTCTACTTCCATCTTCCGTGCAGCCTCAGAGTGAGTGAGTCCGCTGGACATCGACGTTGGTTCTGGCCCTAAAATGTTTGAAGAGTTCACATGGCTTTTTTCAGCACATACTGCATCCACCCCTGAACAGCCACGTTGGTTTACTGCTTTACGTGCTGGGGGGTAGTGCGAGGTAGCGCAGGGGCTTCTTTTCAAGTGTAGAAGCCAGGTTTTTCTATTTTAAGGTTCATGTTAACATTGAGGGACTCCAGGGAGAGGTCATCAGCACAGGACCTGGGTCGTACAGAAAGAAATTTAGAATCCATTTGGTTCTTTTGATGATGCCCCGTTAAACATTTTACATTCTTTCTGCCTTTCTAAATGGTCTTCATAAAGTAGAAAGTAGTTATAAAGCACCAAGTAAGGAATTGCTTGAAATGGGTTTTTAAAACTGATCTTTTTACAGGGCAGGGGAATAAAATATCATCCCTTTTTCCTGGTTTGAAATAACTATTGTACATATTTCCACTTGATGGATAAATCATTAAATATGAATGTTTAAATAAAAGTGCTAGTGAAGCTCTTCAGTTACTACCCTGATGATAAGGTTTGATGAAATAATGTAATTGCATAGTCATTTCTGGCGCGGACCCTGGACCACTGTTGTGTGTATGTTGTCCAGCTAATTATATTAGCTACATTTGGTCACAAATGGTTTTGGTAATTGTTGTCTGTTGCATCACCTGTAAGGTAGAGGGAATCAGGATTTTGTTGACTTTACAAAAGCACATGGCATGTTCACTGTATATTAAATATACCTGAATTTAATGATTTCTGTTAGGACAGGAAAGTATACATGCTGTACTCAGCTTTCTGTTTCACTTTATTTACCATGTGGATTTGAACAGAGCGAACATTTTATTCATACAAATGATAAGAAATGAAAAATTTGTAAGAATATTAATTAGTTGAAGTCTCTGGGCAACACCATATACATACATATATATGTATATGTATATATGTATGTATATGTGTGTATATATATAACTTGATTCAGATGTCTTAGTTCTTGAGTCAATCTTAGATTGCTTATTTTGCTCCACTGTTAAAAATTATAAGGCATTGAAAGAATTGACTTTTTTTTAAAAAATAGAATGTACTTCTGAAAATGTCACGAGTTTATTCCTGCAGAGAATACCAAGGAAACCTTGCTAAATAAGATACATGCCATTTTATATTTATTTGTCCCAAGTGTCTTTTTTGTAAAAGAATAAACAGTAAGGAATTATTGATGTTTTGCTATTTCATTTACTTCAGTTTTTCTTGAAGCTTAATTAAAAGAATGGTTTGGTATATCTTTCTTGTTTGTGCTTAATGTTTTGAATTTGGTCATCATTGTGGTCTGAATCTCCTTCTGTTCCTCAGTGCACTGTCCATGTTGCGATTAGCCAGTGTTTTCTGTGTTGGGTTCACATTTTCTGTTTTTGAAAATGTCCAATCAGAGCTGTAGGTCCCATTCCGTTTAGTTTTGGGTACTGTGCCCCCTGCACGGTGCTGGAACAGATAACGAAGAGAGTCGTTGACGCCTTCATGGGGTTCACACATTAAAAATAGTTACAAATTTTAGTAAGTGCAGTGATGGAAATAACAAAATCACCTCTAGTAGAGGTTCTACTTCTGAAGAGAATGTAGGAAGCCTCAAGAGAATGTCACTCCTAGTTTAACAAGGAGAAAAGTCTGGGTAATTACAGAATTACAGGGTTTTTGTTTGTTTGTTTTTTGAGTGTATCAGAGAGTTGAGGTTGCAAGGCACAGTAAACTGAATCCCAGTGAATCCCAGAGTGATGAGGAGAGACGGGGCGTAGAAATTGCTTTGTCTCAGCAACAGCTTGAGAGACAACTGGCCACTTCACAAGCCAGTGAGCGCAAAATCAGCTAACATTTTAAGACTTTGTAAAGGCTAAGTATGGCCTAGCGCAGCAGTTGGGAAGAGCTGAGTCTCACACAGGGGACTTGAAACTCAGGTTCTGGTCAGGGGTCCACACCAGGTGCTGGTGAGTTGTGCTGGGCAGGGCAGGGGAGCCCCAGCTGGTAGCTCGGCAGACAGAGGGGCGAGTAGGTATGAAGCCCTGCCCACTCCCCTGGAGCCTTTCCTTGAAGGTGCAAAGGCCTTAGGCTGCCTCACATCACCCCCAGGCCCAGGCTAAACCCTGCACCTCGGGGTGTGTGGACATAACACTTACTGCTGGGGGCAGATACCCCTGACCTTAGAGCAGGGACAGACAACAGAAAGCCCTGGGCCCAGGGTCCTGCGGGAGTGACAGAAGAGGCATGCTATCCCCCAGGGATGGCAGGAACAGGGCACTCCCGGCAGTTTTGCTGCTGCAGGGGACTGGGGCAGGAACGTGGGCAAGACAGGTAGGAAGCCCTGGCTGGTCGCACAGTGGATAGGGTGCCAGCCTGCAAACCCAAAGGTGGCTGGTTTGATTCCCAGCCAGGGCACATAACCAGATTGCAAGCCAGGTCTCCAGCCAGGCCCGTGGCTGGAGGCAGGTGAAAGGCAACCACGCAGTGATGCTTCTCTTCCTTTCTTCCTCTCTCCCTTCCCCTCTCTCTGGAGAGAATAAGTAAAACCTTAAAAAAAAAAAAAAAGACGGGTAGGAATTTACGCCAGTCTGAGAGGGCGACAGGCATCCCAGCAAAAGCAGTCACTCTTGTTTGTCAAGTTCAGCGGTGTCCGCTAAAGTTAGGAAGCCAAGCAGGTTGGAAACTCCATCACGACGAAGTCACGTGGGGCCGTTACCACCGTAGGAGTGATCTCAACAGGGTCCTGCGCGCACTTCTCAGCCAGGTCGCCTTATATTGCCCGGCGTGGACCTCGAGAAGGGCTCTGACTCCCAATAACGACTCCTGGTGGTCAACTGGGCACAGCCTCGTAACGAAGCGAGGCAGCCGTTGCCAACAGCGGCCTCGCACGGGTCCCGCTCCCCTGCACGCGGGCTGCGGGGCTCCTGCCACCCGACCACCTTCACGCAGGAATTCCTGGACTGTCTCAACCAATGGGCTGGGACCGGCCCTGTCCAATCAGAACTGTGGGGCTCCAGCCTCATTTACACCTTACTGACCAATCCGCGGCTCCATCACTGGCCAATCAGGGCTCAAATGCGCAGACCTCATTTGCATAAACAGACCAATCAGAAGCGGGGGCGGGAACTTCATAAAAGCAGACCTCCCTCGGGTCTTGGGGTTCGCCTGGTTCGCTCACTGGGCCGGGCGTCATTGCGCCTCTGCGTCCCCTGGGTGCAGGGTTGGTGACAGCGACCTTTTGTTGACCCGGGTTACATCCCTTCTGCGTAGACAGTGTCCGTGGGTGAGGGAGGCGGGGGAGGACTCCTGTCTGTGGGTTTTCTGAGCGCTCTGCTCCGGACCTTGGCTTTGCGGACATTACCCAGCGAGCGGGCCGCGAGCCTGTCCCGGGGTTAGGGCTTCAGTGTGCGGTCGAGAAGGGAACCGGCAACCTAACGTTCCTTCTCCAGCCCATCGCCCAGATCCCACCTGGTCCCCCTGGTCCCCAGGGTCTCGGCGCTTGGAAGCAGTGCCTTTACCCGTGTCCGCCTCCACCAGCTCGTCCACCCTGCGCCTCCCGCCGGCGTGTGCGCGCCGCGTGGGGCCGGGCGTGGCCCGCTGGGGCCGCGGAGGGAGTGCGGCTCTCGGTGACCCCCATCCTGCTCGCCACCACCCCGCTTCCAGCCCGCCGCGGAGTCCTGGCCTCAGACGCCGTCACCGCGGGCGGGGCGAAGGTGGGGCCTGCCGAGGCCAGGTGGGCGGGCACCTGGGCGGGGCGCGCTCCCGGAAGCGCAGCGGAGGGGCCGCGCAACAGGCTGTTGCTGCGCAGGGGCCGCGGCGCGACCTGCCGGGATGGACAAGCTGAAGAAGGTGCTGAGCGGCCAGGACACCGAGGACCGGGGCGGCCTGGCCGAGGTGAGCCCCCCAGCCGGGCGGTGGCGCGCGCTGCTGGCGGCGGGAGGAGCAGGACTTGCAGCTTTTGCTGGGGAGCAGCTGCGCTCCCTTCCACCCCTTTCGCCCCCCGGCCCGCCATTTCTCGTCCCCGCGCGGACCCCACTGCCAGCGGGGCCGCGCCCGGGTCAGGTCCGAGCCCTGCGCTCCAGCCGTCGGCGCCTGTTTATCTGCGTCCAGCGCCCCATCCCCCGCGGAGAGGGCGGCGCCGAGAGAAACTCAGAAACGCTCGAGGGGAGGCGGCGCCCGGGTGGGCGCGTCAGGGCCGCGCTGGGCTCTCCACGCTCCGCGCTGGGGTCCAGGGCGATCCCAGGGAGCTCCCGCCGCCTTTCCACCCCCGGAGGTTGTGGGTGGGACACCGCCTTCGGCCGGGCTCCCCTCCGTGTTGTGTAACCCGCCTCCCCGCGAAACCCTGGCTCCCTGCGCGCGCGGACCGGGCGCGTCCGGTGTCCCAGCCCGCGCTGCCCCCTCGGGCACTCGGCGCCCCTCCGCTGGGCGCCCTGGCAGGAAGGCCTGCAGCCCAGCCCAAGTCTGGACACTGGCGTCCTTGGTCCTGGGGCCCCGCAGAATGTTTCCTAGATGCGTTTTGCTTAGGTTTTTGTTTCCCTTCCTGGGTAATAAAAGAGCGTCTCTTTAGGCGTGGGTATCGCGGGCCTCAGTTTCCTCCTCTTCTTTCAACCGAAACCTGTCTTTCCTCTCCCGCCCGTCAGTGTCTCCGGTGGTTGGCTCCGGGCCTCCGTCTCCCATCACGGGACTGGGCACGTCACTAGTTGTGCGTGGTGCCTGGTACCTCCGCCCCTCGGGGGAGTCTCAGACCTGCGAGCATCACCTTAAGTAACAATCCAGGCATCAGGTGCCATAGGCGTTGAGGCGGATTCTATTTTGTCATTTCACAACAGCTCTGTGGGTTCTTTTCCCTCTGTTGCATTTATTGATTGGTCAAGGCTGAGGAGCGGTTGCACCAGTCCTTTGTCCTATGAGGAACCCCCAAGCGAAACCTCAGATGGGGGAGAGGAGAAGACAGGTGGCTGACAGCCCTGCGGACCCGAAGTGGTGCCCTGTACACCGTCAACCCTCCAGAGGGACCCTGGCTGTTCCCACGAGGCCCGGGGCAGCGAGACGGTGCAGATGGCACACATTCAGAAAGGGGTCGGGAAGCAGTGGACAGACCCTAGAGCGGGAAAGACGTGGCTCAGATGGAAGGCAACCTGGAGCGTGTTCTCACCCGAAACGGTGCTGCTGCAGGACCCGGGGGGAGATTTTCAAGCATCGGAAGTCCAGGCTTGTGTTACATCTCGTTGGAAAAGAGGAGGTGCTTCTCTCTTGTTCTGAAATACCGCCGTCAGGCTCCCCCTTCTGCATGGGGGTTCCGTGCAGAACGGATTCTGCATGGGGTCCCGTCGGCACTGAACGACACCCCCCTGGGTCTGAACTCCTGGGACGCACTTCAGAACCGGCGAATTCTTTCTCGGGGCTTCCCTCTTACCTGGTAGGCCAGTGCCTCCTTTGAACGGCTGGTCCCGACTTGACTGGCCCACGTTTCCAGTGGTTCTAAGGCTGTCGGAGCGGCAGGATTCTGGGGCCAGTGTCGGTGTTCGGGGGTAAGTTGGACAGGCGGGCTGGCAGGCTCAGCAAATTCAACATAGGGCAAGCTGTCAGATGTCACCGGAAGCGAGTACTTTATTAAAAAAAAAAAACAAATAGAACAAAAAGCTCCCTTCTTCGAATGCCAGCCATAGAAGGAAGGTTGGCTCTGTTCCTCCTGCCTAGGCAACTGGGTGGTTACAAAAGTTTCTTGGCCATGACGAGTCACAAGGAGCCCCCCAGGGTGAGCAGCCTTATTCCTAAAAGTGACGGTTTTCTGTTTTGACGGAGGATTGCGGGGACAGGGCAGGCATGCGTGGCCTCGGGTCAGACACTCGGGGACGCGGGAGTGTGCCTTTCTCACCTTGTTCTGGTTGCCTGCCCGTGTCCTGAGCAGGTCTTAGCTGTACGTCCTGGCAAGAGCCCCTCTGCTGTCCACACTCCAGTGTCAAAGGGTCCGACCTGGGAGCACGTGGCCTGCCGCCCGGCCCAGGCGCTGTTCAGGCGCCTCTCCTGTCCAAAAAGTGCGTGAGCACCGCTTCCAGCCCCGTGAATTGGGAGGGACGTTCTACACCCACTGAGCTCATGTTTCCTAAACTGGCCGAAGGAAGTATTTCGTTCTCCCTGAGTCCAGTTAGAAGTGGCCCAACTGCTTCCTCCTGCCTGAGGCCAAGAACTCGCAACCGCACGGAGTGGAAACACAACGGTGGAAAGTCTTCTCCCCGCATTTTGGTAGCCAGGGTGGCCCCAAACCAGCTGGAGGGACGTGCAGAACCACCATGTCACTTTCCTCCTGGAGGTGGAAAGAATGCAGGCCGCCTCCCGGGTGCCGGTGATGTTGATCTTGTCAAGGGCTGGAATCTCACCGGCCTGCTTTTGGGACTATTTTGCACCCCCCATGCCAGCGTCAGTTCAAGGCTGATACTTTAACCTTACGGTTTATCCTCTTGGGGGGAAAAAAAAAGTTGCACCTTTGAAAAGAGCCCCGTTAGTGACAAGTAGCACTGACGTAGCAGATCCGATCCAACCTTGCGCCGCATTTCTTTCCCCACATGCAGCCCGGTGCGGTTTCCCACCTTGGCAAGGTGAGGTCTTCTTGCATGAGTAGGAGGAGTTGCGGCTTTTGATGCTCTTCTCTTCTTGGTGGGAGGTTGAAAGGGTTAGTCCGAGGGGGTCCCACCTGGCTGGGTGGGCGCCCGGGCAACCCCTGGCTCATTTGGGAGAAAAGGCTTTCCTGTCACCGCGTTCGGTGGCCCACATCTGTGGTCCTGACCCCCTGCTGCCTCCCACCGCATGGGACCAGCCCCGATTGTGCTTTTCCATGCAGGTCATGTTGCCATGATCTTGCGGGTGCTGTGTGTGTGTGTGTGGGGGGGGTATTGCAGTGTTGTGAGCCCACTTTTAATAGGTGTGACTATGTGGGGAAGGAGGGGACGGAGGAGAACCCACTGAGTGCCTGTGTCCTGGGCAGAGACGAGGCCGTTCTAGTTCAACGCTGGCCACACCTGGAGAGCCTCTGGTCCTTGTCTTCAGGCTTTGGAAGCAGGTCCTGGGCTGGGGTCCTCCAGACCGAGGGGGTTGCTGGCCTAGTGGCACCAGCAGCACCTGCCATCAGCTGCCTCCTTCCGTCAGCCGGTGGGAGGGTGTCAGCAGCGGGCGCCACCGTGCCTGGTGTGATGCCGTGTGACAAGACTCCGGGGTCTCTGGCGCAGACACTGGGCTGTCGTCTTGGATGTGGGGGGAAACCTTGGGGGCTGCTCACAGGGGAGCCTGTGAGTTTTTCTGGACATCTTGGCCGTCTCTGAACTTTGCTCTTGGGAGGGATCAGTCCTGCTGGCGGCGCATCAGGATGAGTAGGGCGATGACTCATTAACTAGAGGCTGCCTGGCCGTCCGGTGGCCCCGCGGAGGGAACGGCACCCACGGCAGTGACAGGCTGCCGTGCATCCTGAGGAGGGCGGGAACCTGAGCCCCCCACCCAGGCCCTTGAGCTGCCAGCAGGTGCAGCAGCTGCTGGAGCCTGGGGGCCGTTGTGGGCCTGGGCCTGCCCGGCTGCCTCGGAGCTGGGCCGCTTGCGGGTCTGCGTCCCACCTTCCCGCGTGTGACGCGGGCGTGCGTGGGGCGCGAGAGGGGCCTCGGGTGCAGAAGCAGCTGCCTGGGGCGGTCCTGGGGCGGGGCTGTGACCTGTGTGTTTTAAAACTCCAGGTGGTGGAGACGTCTTCCCTCAGCTGGAACACCAGGATAAAAGGCTTCGCTGCGTGTTTTGTGACGGGGATTCTCTGCTCGCTGCTGGTAAGGCTTCGCCACCCTCTGTGTCCCCCCCATCCCACCCCCCTGTTGCGCTTTGTTGGTCAGGGAGAGGGGGCAGGAGGGGGCGGCGATGGGGAGGGTGGGGAGCTGAACGGTTTCCGTGCACGTCCCTGGCGGGTGGCTGGGCCAGGGGGCTCCCCACTGCTGACACCCTGCGCTTTGCCTTGCAGGGCACCCTCCTGCTGTGGGTGCCGAGGAAGGGGCTGTACCTCTTTGCCGTGTTTTACACCTTTGGTAACATCGCATCCATCGGGAGGTAAGTTTTTCATCTAGCCGGTTATTAGATGGGGGTATGGATATCTTTCGGTCTTGACTGCCCCTGGGAGAAAGCGGGGGTGTGAGGGAACCTGGCGCCACCAGCGGCTGAGAGCAGGTTTCGTGGGGCCAGCGGCTGCGGGTGGAACCCGACCTGCCAGGCCTGCTCACGGGGACAGGGCGTCGGCCCCCTGGTCCCCGGGCGGTGCCCGCAGACGTCCCGGGCCAAGCTGGTTCTTGAACTTCAGCCACAGCTGTGCGCTGACACTCCAGGCCTGTGCCCAGCCAGGGGAGCTCTGGCCCTGAACTCGGTCCCTTCCTCCCCTTCCCTGCGTCCCAGAGAAAGGCCTCGGCGTCCCTGGTGTCCACCCCCCTTCCCCATCCAGGCTTTGTGTTGCCCTCTTGTTGGCTCCTTCCTCTTTGTCACCATGGCTGTTGTCTGTCACAAGAGGAGCCTTGGTCCTGCCCTGCTGGGCTCTGAGCATCCAGAGACCATTATAGTTCGGGTCCTGCCACGATGGGGCTCCCTGGTTGGCCAGGCAGACAGATGTCACCTGCCAGCCGAATAGGATATACAGAGAGAGATGCTTGGGAGAGGGGCAGCTGACCTGGTCTGACCCAACTGCAACCAGGGAGGGCTTCCTGGAGCAGGTGGCATGGCAGCAGCTCTCAGCTCAGCCAGCGGGGTCACTCATCTGAACTGCTGAGGGAATCTGTGGCCTGGCCCTCTGCCTCCTTCATTGTCCCCTCCCAGCTGTTCACTGCTGCCCCTGATGAGTTACTTAGTGGGTCCCAGTCCCTCCGCAGGGGGAGTTCCAACCCAGGCCTGTGAGATCCACCCTCGCCCCTCCCAGTCCCAGTCGTGCCCCAGCCGTGCCGAACCTCCTGCCTGTCCCGGATGTGTCTCCGTGCCTGTCAGGCCGAGCTCCCTTGGAAGGCTGCCCCACTGGGTGGACACTTGCCCCCTTGTCCCAACCTGGCTCCTGCTCAGCCCCCCCAGGGCCTGTGGCCTCCTTTTTCTCACGGGCTGCGCGCTGCTCCATGCACACCTGCGTGACGGCACACAGCGTTTTGTCAGCCACCTGGCGACAAGCACACAAGCCACTTGGCTCTGTCTCTGTCTTGCTTGTCCCTCGTTGTCCCCAGATGAGCTCCGTTCCTGGCCAGGAATGTCAGCAGATGATGGAGCGCCTGGCTCTGGGCCACCTTTCTAAAGCTTCCTTGTTAAAACTAACGGGAGGGAACTGCCGCCCGCTCACCTGCGTCTGCCTCTGACACTGTCGCGTGCTGACTTTGGGGGCGTCAGCTCCAGCCCACAGTGTGGAGTCAATGCCCGGGCCTGCCGTCCGCTCCCAGAGAACTATCGCTAGTAAACCCTCAGGGCCTGGCTGCCGTGTTGCCTGGGGAAAGGAGGGGGGCAGCGTGACTTCCAGGTGTGTCCGGGAGCTGCGGCTTCTCCTTCAGCCTCATGTGTCTGCAGATACGCAGCCTTTACCGTTGGAGACCAGCCTTGGCCTTCGCTTCTTGTCGGCGCTGGCTCAGGTGTCCTCACAGGTCCAACCCGGGAGCCGGGATGCCGCCTCGGGTTCTCTGTGAAACCAGGCGGCACGTCAAAGGGAGGTGGACCTGTTTTCAACTCTTGCGTCTGGTGAACGCCCCGTGGCTAACGCTACCTGCTGGTGGCCCGCGTTAACCCTGGGTGTAAGGAGTTGCCGCCCAGGCGGTGCCACGTGAGTCCCCTGCGAGGAGTCGGGGAGCCACACGGAGCTGGCCCGGCCCCGGTGCGCAGGCCGGCGGCTCTGCGCTGTCACCTGCCACCTCTCAGCTTCTGCTCACGTGGGAGGCGCACGAGGGGGGTCTTGCGGAGCGTTGGACCACGCTGATGTTGGTCTGACAGGCAGCTCCCTGACTGCCTCGCCCTGTGGTCTTAGGTGCCCTGTCTTAGCTTCCTTCTTTCCGCTCTAAAGTAAGCGTGTTGACACCACACTCACCCAGAGCCCCTCACAGAGGGGACAGGGCGGGGTAGGTCACCTGCGCTGTGACCTTCAGCAAGTACTCCACGGTTCAGAGCCGACACTGTTGTCATCGGACATGTTCCCTGGAGGTGATGAGGGAGAATGGAATCCTCTGCTAGTTTAATATGAGCAGCCCCGTGTGGAGGGAGTGGCTTTTCTTTTCTAAGTGGCCTGAGTCTTGTGGGTCGGTCCGTCGGTTTCCGCGGGTGGAAGTGAAGGAGGAAGGTGGCACCGTCAGGGAAGGTGATGGGAGTGGCCGAGAGTGACAACCACGTGCGCTCAGCCTGGCTCGTGCCCCCCTGGACTCGTTGGGTGGCCTTCATGGTCTCCCCCCGGGCTGCGCTTTCTTCATCCATTAAGTGCCTCTGAGGACAGTGCCTGTGACCCACCGTGGAGGGGCGATTGGGTAAATGAGGGTCACGCATCGTTGCCATCGGTCCTGCGGGCGGGGCCTGTCTCGCTCACGTGGCCCGTGTGTGTCTGCCCGCAGCACGGTCTTCCTCATGGGACCGATGAAGCAGCTGAAGAGGATGTTCGAGCCCACGCGTCTGATCGCCACCATCATGGTGCTGGTAAGTGCCTTCCTGCTGGGCTTCTGCCATGGGTGCTGTCTGGCTGCTCTGGGGCGGTTTTCCTTCCTAAACCTTTTTCCTTCCGTCGTGGCTTAGCCCCGAGGCCTGTGACTCCTGGCCGGAGGGAACAGGCTTCTGATAATGACCCCACGTGGTTTTCCGTGTTGAGGGGCTGCGGGTTCTCTAACGCACCTCCAGAGGGTGCTGCGTGTCCGGTTAGCCAAAGGGTGGGTGTCACTCAAGAGGCAATCGTTTGGAAGCACCAGGTTCATTCATTCCCTAAAGCCAGGGGCCCCGTCTCAGGGGTGCGGGGGGCTCTTTGCCCGTCGTGCTCTGGCTTGGGGGTCATCTTTGGTTTCATCGGTCTTCCTCATGGCCCGCTACCCTGCTCCCTGCGGTGACCATAGTGCCTTCAGTCTTGTCCTGCCTCCCTGTCCCGTCACCCAGATGCCTGTCCTTTCTTGGGGCGGTTCGCTTCCATGTGACCCTCACAGTCATTCCCGACTGCGTTGTCTGTCCTTTCACTGAATCATCAGTATTGCCACACCAGGGTCTAGGGTGACATGCGTTCGTTCTTACCTTCATCCGTTACCTCTTGTGTGTTCAAGCAGGTACGTTTTCTAAGCGTGCGTTGGCGGTTTATTCCGTGTCCTTCAGAGCGCTGGGCCCAGAGAAAACACTGGGGACGTATTTCTTGTGCGGCCCCCGTGATGGAAGGACCGGAGGACAGGCAGGGGGGTGGCTGCCCGGGAACCCGCTGTTCCCCGTCCCTCGCAGGTGGGGGTGGCCTGGCTGGTGTCTTGGAGGGAGAACTTTCTAAGAAGGACGCAGGGAAAGTGTTAGGTGACACGGAAACTGATCACGCCCGCGCAGCTCATGTTAACGTGGCGCTCGTGTGGCCCTGGCGCCCGGGTGCGCGGCCGTGAAACCTGCCTCAGTCTGAACGGAGAGACGGCCGCCCGTGGGTGGACCAGAAATGTGACTTTGCTGGCTGGGTAGAGAGTTTGGGAACATGGGCGCGTCGAGGGTCCTGCTCTTTTGACCCTGCTTGAATTCTTATCGGCCGGTTTGGTGTTACTGCCGTTTTAACGCGTCTTCGGGACCCGGGTGCTTTGACAGGCTGCTGTGCCTGTCACCGCCTCCGGTGGCCGCGGCTTGATCAGGGTTGGTGTAAGTGCGCCCCGGACGGTATGTCCGTCTTTCCAGGTGTTTTCCCACGTGGCCGCTGTCACTGTATTAACGTAGTAACGCCTCCTTTCTCTCTCTAGCTGTGTTTTGCGCTCACCCTGTGTTCTGCCTTTTGGGTAAGTTTGTCTTTGTATTTTCCTTAACCTCCGGTTTGTGTCTTTGTCACCGGTATTCAAGGAACCTTTTCTTTTCCCCCCAGTGGCACAACAAGGGGCTTGCCCTCATCTTCTGCATCCTGCAGTCTCTGGCCCTGACGTGGTAAGTGCCCCTTTCTGACTACTGGCTGCATGGACGGTCTGAAGTCCCTTGTGCGGTGGGGAGGGGTCAGGAAGCCCAGGGATGCTCAGGTGAAAAGTTCTCAGTGAGGCAGGTGACGTCAGGCTGTGGTGAAGCCTGTCAAGGTCACGCGCTGCCAGCAGGTGGCGCGAGTGGCCCTGGGAGGCCGTTGGCTGCTTTCTTGCGGGGCCCTCGGCTGACGGAGAGGTTAGTGAGCCACTCATGCCGAGTAAGAGCCACGCTGATGAAGTCCTGCGGGGGCCGTGAAAGAGGCTGTGAGTCAAGGAGGCATTGCAGAGAGAGAGAGAGAGGAAAGAAACATAATGGCGTTGCATTTCAGGGGGATGACTCATGATCCGAAGGACAAAGAGTGAATAGTCAGTGGGAGGCGAGGGGCAGGGACTGACCGGAAACGCGGGGGATCAGCCCCTGCACGGGAGGCCGTTGGCAAGGCCGGAGGGACTGTCATTGGGGGTTCGTCACGTTCAAGGCCGAGGGGGCCCAGTGAAAGGGCTCTGGGGACCTGGTGGCCTGAGACCCGGTGGGGCTGTGGGTTGTGGCTTTTTCAAACTGGTCTAACAGCGAGAGCAGGTGGGTGGCACACTTGGCATCTGTAGCGTCCGAGGCTTCCAGTTATCGAGGGATATTTCTCGGGGTTCGGTGCAGAAGGGACTGATTTACTTTAAAGAAAAATGTTTGCTCTTGGCTCTGATGCAGAGAAGAGATGGGGGGTCGTTTTAGGTGTCCAGGGTTGGCGACAGTGCTGCCGGGCGTGGAGCCTGAGACTGACTGTGCGCTTAGCACCCACCCTGCTGGTGATTTTGGACTTTTGAATAACTGGGATTTCAGTCTGGCCTTCGGGCGTTTGCCGTGGTCGCACCGGAGGACCTGGTGCCTGACAGAGGGGAGGGTGGGCCAGCCAGCAGGATGTGCGTCCTGGTAGCAGGTGCTGGCGGGGCCTAGTGTGACTGCTCCTCTGTCTGTTTTTGTTTTGGGGGGGCAGAAATGTGCACCCACATACACACGCCTTTTTTACCCATGGGGAACATTCCAAGACCTATGGCTGCCTGGCCCCCCGCCTGGTCCCGAGGGCTGCGGGTGGCCTCCCACCCCGCATGGCTCCCTCGGGCAGGGCTGCACCATGGGCCCCGAGAGAGCTCTGGGTCCGGCTTCCTGCGGGATCACAGCTTTTAGTGTCACCATGGAGTGGCCACGGGGGGTTTGGGTTTCTTTTAAAAAGTAAATAAATCGCAGCGCAGCAGAAGGATGATCCCGATGGGGAGGAGTTATGCACGTGGAGGGTGTGTGAAATGACGGGACGCCGGGCTGGGTGCTGTTCTCCCAGCCCAGGGTTTGCGGGCGGCTCGCAGTCACTGGAACTGGGATCAGGTGACGCCGCGGGCGTGGCTGGTCCCGGCAGTTGTCTCGGGGCGCTGGGGTGACCCTGGGGCCTGGGGCCTCCTCCTTTGCCGGAGGTGACACTTCCGCCCCTCCCCAGGGTGCTTGTGCACAGTGTGTGCCTGCGTGTGCGCACATGCACACATATGTACATGCATGTGCACACATGTACACGTATGTGCATGTGCGCGGATGTCACTGCAGGTACTCTGACAGCGCAGAAGCCCGGCTCGTTGTTCTCGTCCACGCCCTTCACTCACCTTGGTCTGTGCTGGTTTCTCGTTGCAGGTACAGCCTTTCCTTCATCCCGTTTGCCAGGTAAGCCCGGCTGCGCGGCGGCCGCCATGCCTGGCGCGGGGGGTGGCGATGCGTTTGCCGAGGGGCTGGCAGCTGTGCGAGGGCCTCTGAGACGGTGGGCCGGGGTTACCCGCCTGCTCTACGGGTCGGAGACCCAGGGTCCCCCGCGCCCCATTGTCCGTCCGCGCTGGGCGCTGGCCCAGGCTGCCCAGTCCCGCTGCCCGGAGCCTCCGGGGTGGTCTCGGGTGGTCGGTGCCCACTCGCGCGTTAACCCGTGGCTGTGAGGGGATTTCCTATACAGCAGGGATCGCTTTGATATCGCCGCCCAAGAGGCAAGTCTGAGGTTTCTCTTTTTTTTTTCAAGATTTTATTTATCATTTTTAGAGAGAGGAGAAGGGAGAGAGGCAGAGAGGGAGAGAGACATCCATGTATGGTTGCTTTTCACCTGCCTCCAGCTACAGACCTGGGGGTGCCAGGAGGGCCTGGAGCACTGCAGGAGCCTGGGGGTGACAGTCTCCCACTTCCCTGTTTTTCCTCCTAGGGACGCTGTGAAGAAGTGCTTTTCTGCCTGTCTGGCGTAACACGTGGCCCGTCTCACACGGCTGTGGCACGCGGTGGATGGAAGCTGGCGGTCACTTTTGTAAATACCTTGCAACCCTCGCTCCCAGATGTGTGCCTTCCTCTCGCTGCTGTGGGTTCGAGTGACCTGAAGGTTGGCAGTTGCTTTTGGAGGCCGAGATGTGTCCTCAGGCCCAAGCACCGGCGGAGGGGTGGGTGCTGTGTCTTCGGGGAGCTTCGGCTGCCTCACCCCTTCCCTTGATGGGTGTTGTCCCCTGAATTCTCTAAATAAAAACCATGCTGAGCAGCAGATAACCCGTGGGAGCCAGGCAGGGGGACAGCGTTTGGGGGCCCACAGGGCCTGTGTATACTTGGCCCTCAGCTTGGAGAGCATCCCCCGTGCCCCCCTGGGTCTGGGACCAGTGACGCGGCCCCCCGACCTCTGTACCGGCCCGTGGAGCCGGCCGTCTCGGGGAGGAGGGGCGCTTGCAGGTCGTAGGTGGGGGTTCGGAACCAGAGCCCCGATTCTGCGGAGCCCACCTGGCTGCTGATGCATCTGTCTTATCTCCACGTGATTTCTGGGAACTAGGCTGAGAGAGAACAGAGCAGCAGAGAAAGTGCTTTTTCCTTTTGGACAAGAACTGACAGGAGGCGACAGTTTCTGCTGTTCTCTGCTGTGTGTTTTCTTTATTGCTTATCAGCATCGGGTGGCAGGAGGCGACACCGTGGGCATTGGTGCCGCCGGGGAGGTGCAGATGGAGGCCCGTGGGCCCCGGGCTCGTGAGCCTGGCAGAGCCTCGTGGCGAAGCAGGGCCTGTCCCCCGTGCGGTCGGGATTGGGGCGGGAGAGGCTACCTACCAGGTGCCCCGGCTCAGCTTCTCGTGACCCCTTGTTTCCCGCCATGGCTCTGGGGGAGCCTCCTGGCTCTGGGCCCCTGTTTTCACCAGCCAGGCTGTGACTCCAGGTCGCTACCTCTTGATGCTCCTGCTGCGTCTCCTGCCTGCGTCCCCTCAGGAAGCGTCCTGGGCCTGTGACACCCATTGCTCCGTGCTGCCTGATTCCAGGGTGTCCCGCCATCACCTGCAAGGGAGGGGCCTCTCTGCCCTCCCAGCCGGGCTGCCCTGGGCGCGCGCCCTGGAGCCTCCACACGAAGGCGGTCACGTCTCCCTGCTCGGGGCCGTGCTGGGCTCCGTCTCTGCGGGACCTCCGGCCGCCAGCCTCTGCGCTGGGCTGGGCCCTTCCCACCCAGCGTCATGTTGACCGTGTCCCATAGCCTCTGGTCCTCAGATGGCCGGCTGGTTAAGGACGAGGAGTAAGTGCCCGCTGGTGGTGCCGGACGTCAGTGAGGCACGTGCTGGCTCGGGGCCCCGCGGGGGTGGTGCCCCCGTAAATGGTAGGCAGTCCACTCTGTCCCAGGAGTAACCGTGACCCCGGGCGGCGGCAGGGTGGGTACCTCTGTCATTCATTCATCCGAACTGCGATCCCCCGCGGCCTGTGTGGCTCTGCAGGCGCCGCCACGCGTGAGCCCCGGTTCTAGGGGCTTGTGGTGCGTGGGGGACGAGTCTGGGTGGAATGAACTAGAAGACGGGGCTGCAGGCCTTTCTCCGGGGGGGTGGCCGGGGCTGGGCCTGCCCCGCCCTCCGAAGGCTGTCGGGTGGGCCGCGGGGCCGCGGACATGCCAGCGCCCAGAACCCAGCTGCACCTCCAGCAAATCCACAACAAGAAGAAATCAGCATTCGGGCTTTCAGAGCCACTTGGCTAGGTTTTTGGTACAGTTTTTCAATTTTAAAATTCAAGATTTAAAAAAAAAATTGTATTGTTGTTGTATGACATCCATCCCCTTTTTGCTCCCCTCTGTCCCCCTCCCCACCCACCCATTCCCCCCTCCTTTTTTTTCCCGATGTTTTATGACGTGCAGCAGTTTCTTGGTAGAAGGCAGGTGTTTAAAAGCAAAGAGAACTTCCGCCGATGTTAAATGCGGATTTATATCCGTGTACTTCTTGATAAGAGGCCAGAACTTCAGACTTTTTGAAAATTCCTACTTCAAGGTTGGCTGGGAGGTGACGTGACGTTAAAGCACCTTGTAACTCGTAACTTGAGGCCGTCCTGAGACCTTGGGAGTTTTTCACTGAGCAAAGAGGGAAGGTGCTGTGCTGTTTATTGGATCTCCGTGCCCTCAAGATAGAGGGTGTTTGGTTCCCCTGGGGGGCTCGTTCCAGTTCTCCCCAAATGCACAGGGGACCCTCCCGCAGGCCCTGGCGCTTTGCCTTTGAGCTTGGGTTTCCGCCACACGCAGGGTCTCACTGCAGGGCTTGCGGGGTGCCCAGGAGGCCGGTGGGAGCAGCAGTGCCTACCGTGACCTCCTTCCCAGCAGGAGCTGCCCTTGGAGCGGATGGGACGGGCTGGGAGCAGGGAAGGGTGAGTTCCCTGGACGGGAGGAACGTTCCCGGGCCTCCCAATAAACCAGCGGTTCTCAACTGCTGGCGTCTGAGGACACACGTAAACTGCTAAAAACCTGCCCACCAGGAGTATTTTTTTGCTAATCTCACACACACACACACACAGGTGTTTTGATTCCTTCACACCAGAGGGCTATTGTGTGGCTGTTGTCATTTTTTATTTGACCATCTAAGGGGAAAGAAGCCAGCGCACCGACTAAACAGCTAGGTGTTGCAGGTTTTAAAAATGCTTACAGCACGTGGATCGGAAAACGCTGTAATAAGCACTGTTGATGTACACATTCACGGCAAAGGAACGTCCCAGACAAGTGCCCTGAAGAGGACGTTGCCTGCCAGGCCTCCGGGAGACCCGACCTGTTTGTGTCTGGGCCGGTGTCACTACCTGCTGGCTGGAAGGGGTCCCAGCGCCCTGAGTCCCTGTCGGATTATAAAGAATCGTCACTGAACGTTCGATCGTGGGGTCTCCCTGCTATGGGAAGTGTTCATCTTGCTCTGTGTGCGCTTCCTTGATGGAGCCTCTCTGAGCCAAGCCAGAAAGGCCTCTGGACTCGGGTGCTGCTGCGCTGGGAGTTCCGCACGTGACGCTGGGGGCCGGCAGGGCATGTTCGTGCCTTCGGAACGTGGCGCCTGCCCTCGCCGGATGCGCTTTTCAACTCTGTTGACTCGTGAATCGGAGTTTGCAATTGTACGCACAGTCCTTGCTGAGTGCTCCAGATTGCGTCGCGAAATGGTTTTCTATCCAGAAATACATGTGTGCGTGTGCCGCTGTCCCTGCCTGGAGACCATGGCATACAATAAAAGCTTGTGCTTTTCTGACTAGTTCATTTCCAAGACGAAGAAGGTGGCTGCTAAGGACGCTATTTCCGCCCCTCTAAACATCACAAAAAAGGTTTTTGGGGTGTTTTTAGGCTTTGCTGTTACCCCTTCTTTAATAAATGATAGCATTCTGATCTTTAATAAAGCTAGTGTTGTCTCTTATTCATGTTTATTTTTCCAGTCGTCACCACATTAAATAAAGACTATGGCCCTAAGGAAACCCTGCGTTTTTAGTGCGAATCCTTAGGGCTAGTGCCGCCAGGGGGGCACTTTCGGAGGCTTTCTGAGCTGGACTGAGACGGAGTCCTCTCTTTCAGGTGACTTAGGGAATAACACAGCCCTCAGGACAGCTTTGCGGAGTTCTGAAAGGTAATGTTATAGGCGAAGAAGCAGCCAGAAGGGAAACAAAGGCAGGGCCCTCGCCATTACAATCTAATGAACTTGATACAAAGGCTGAGAAGCGGAGGGAGACGTGTCTCACCCGCTGAGCCAGGAATCCTGAACCACACAAGTGAACGGTGACCGCGAGACGGGGGGAGCCCTTGAAAGTCTGTGGGTGTCATCTCCACGAGCTGGGAAAGGAAAACCTTGAGACTGTGCTTTCATCCCAATTCCAGGAAGGAGGAAGAGGAGGGGTTCACAGCACCCAAAGGGGAAGCCCCTACTTTGGGGAACTGCCCCCACTTGAATTAACGGCCTCCCTTCACTTACTGGTTTTACAGCAAGATGGACAAATGGAGTCTGGAGCAAGGTAAGGATTTGGGCTAACAGACCCCCACACGTACCTAAGTTGGGGTGCTCACATCTCCCCAAGAAAAGCTGGCTCCACCTTTTTTTTAAAATAAAGATTTTATTTATTCTTTTTAAAGAGAGGGGAAGGGAGGGAGGCAGAGAGGGAGAGAGACATCCATGTATGGTTGCCTTTCACCTGCCACCAGCTACGGACCTGGCTGGAGACCTGGCCTGCAACCTGGTTATGTGCCCTGGCTGGGGAATCGAACCTGCCACCTTTGGGTTCGCAGGCCGGCGCCTTATCCACTGAGCCACCAGCCGGGGCTGCCGGCTCCACCTTTGACCCTCAATCAATATGTGGCTTTTCACCCCTATCCCACCAGCTATGTAAGAGTCCTCAGAACAGGGACCTCTGACCGCCCCAGGCCTTTTGCCACCCTTGCTGTGTCTCTCCCCTTCATCAACAAACTTTGCATGCACACCAAAGGCTCGCTGATCTGTAATTCTTGACTGCATTGGCGAGAAGAACCAGGGTTTCTACGGTAACAGAAATTTCAAGTGTTGATTTTGGGATATTTCCAAACACCCAGCTCGGTTAAGTTACATCATGTGAATGAGGCTTCTCTAATTTAGCCTCACGTTCTTGATCATTAAAAAAAAAAAAAAAATGCCTATCTGTAGGGTTTGTAGCTGTGTTCCTTTTGTCATTGGGGATACTGGTAGTTTGGGTCTCCTCTGTATTTTGATTAGTCTAGCTTGAGGTTTATGGATTTTGAGTATTTCCCAGAAAGCTCAGTTAAAAAGGTTTTGAGCAGCAATTTAACCAAAGAAGATACGGTCAATACACATCTAATAGGGGGTTACTGTATGAAGATGAAAGACCAGGTAAAACTCAATTCTGGACTTTAGAAAGATGCGTTCTTAGGTGGTAAAATTGTGCTGACAAACAAAGACGTTATTTGCGTAAAAGTTGGGATAATGATGACTTTTGCTGGGGTGGGGAGGCCAGGGACCGACCTGGGGTGCAGAGGACATGGGTGCTGGTCATGTCTCATTTCTTGATCAAGGGACATTGACAAGATGCTCACTCTGCTCACTGGATGTCTTGTGTATGTGAACTTCTGTGATGTGTTATTTTACAATAAAAAACCCACTTTGGTTTCATTTTTTTTTAATTTTATTTATTTTTTTAAAGGTTTTATTTATTATTTCCAGAGAAGGGGGGAGGCAGAGAGGCAGACAGGGAGGGAAATATCACTGTATGGTTGCCTTTCACCTGCCTCCAGCTACGGACCTGGCTGGAGTCATTTATTTTTATTATTGGTGGTTTTGTATTCAATTTTTGTTTTTAAGATTTTATTTATTATTTTTAGAGACAGAGGAAGGGAGGGAGGCAGAGAGGGAAGAAGACATCAATGTATGGTTGGTTGCCTTTCACCTGCCTCCAGCTACGGACCTGGCTGGAGACCTGGCTTGCAACCTGGTTATGTGCCCTGGCTGGGGATCGAACCAGCGACCTTTGGGTTCGCAGGCCGGCGCCTTATCCACTGTGCCACCAGCCAGGGCCAAATTTTTTATTTTACTACCTTTATTATTTATTTTCTTATACTTTGGAACGAACTCTTCCAGCTTTCTAAGGGGGGGGGGGCTTCAATAATTGACCTTAGATCTTCATCTTTACTACTCTCATACTGTACGTTTCCCTCTAGGCACCGCCTTTGCTGCCTCACACATTGTGACACGTCACACTTTCATTTTAATTCGGTTTAAACTATTTTCTTATGGCCTTGGGATTTCTTGGACCCATGGATTGCTTGGACGTGTGTTTACATTTCGAACAGTCGAGGACTTGCCAAATGTTTATTATTATGTCTTAATTCTGTTGCCTTGCCGTGCTCCTGGGTTGGCACACCCCCTGAGGGGGCGCAGGGGCATCTGAAAAATAGTTGCTGGATGGATAAAGACAGAAACGGCAGGTCACGAACCAGCAGGCCGACGTAGGCCTGCAGGCGTATTTTGTGTACACCCCCAATATTGAACACGTCTTCTGGTGCCTTTGGGTGGGCCTGCGCCCCTTCCTTTCTGTAGCCTCCGCAGACCCGCCTGGAGTCCCCGCGTTTAGCCGTGTGAGGACGCCGTCCGTGTACGGGCGGAGCTGTGGGCAAGGGAAACGTGTCAGCCTGGTGGACAGTCCTGTCTCCCCCTTCCCCCCTGCCCCAATGCTGTTCCCTCTCATCGCTGCCAGAGACGGAGGTTTGGAATGACATTCTCCTCGACCCCTGGAAACCCAGTGCAGAACTCCTCGGGGTGGTATTTCTGGCGAAAAATCGCAGCGGTTTGGGGTCCGATGGCTGGTTGCCGGTGGCTGTGTACGAGCGACCCTTTGGGACATGGGGCAGGGTGGGCCCTGCAGGGAGGGGTCTGACAGGCCTCTTGCGACGCTGTGCAGGAACTGGCCCCCCAGACGCGGATGAAAGAGTAATCCTCCCCAAATGGCCCTAGAACTAGTAATCCGCTGGCCGCAGCCTGGTGATGAGAAAACAAGGGCAGAGCAGCTGCCTTTTTGTTCAGTTTAATTACGACCAGGTACCTGGGTGGGTGTTAATTCCCCGGCGGCCCTGGAGGTGGGGGCGCAGGTGTTGGGTTTCTGCTCCGGGGGGAGCACAGCGAGGGCTCCCCCCGGGGTGCGCCCGGGGGGGCCGGCCCTGGCCAGGGGAGCTCAGGTTGCGCGGCTCCGTTTCTGCCCTGTGAGTCCGCGACACCGGCCGCGGGCCGCGAGGACAGAGCGGTGCTATCAGGTGTCCGCTAGACCGCACACCTTAATTAATACCCCTCCCACCTGCCCCGCAGTCGGAGGCAGCTGCTGGGCCTTCGGAGGAAACGTCAGCAAGTCACCAGGCAGAAGAACAGTCCCCTAATCCCTGCGGCAGCCGGAGGTCACAGCTGGGCCTCCGTCCTCCCCGGTGCGAAGGCGGATGGCGGCGTGTGTGCAGGCGGGTCAGGCCTGCGGGCTGCAGCTGTTGGGGACAGGAACCATTCCCCCCGGCCTTCTCTGCGTTCCCTACCCTGGAGCGGCGGTCCTGCCACCTGCACAGCTATCCAGCTGCACCCCTGAGCATCATTGATGCACCTTCTCCCCTCACGGCCCGGTTCTGGGGCGCCCGGTCCTGGATCCTACCTTCTGGAGGTGCCGGCCGTGTCCCCCTACCCCTAAGCCCGGCTCGGGAGGCTGTCTGCTTGCTTCAGCAGCCGCTGTCCTCACACGGTTATTCTCAGTGACCTGAGAAGCACGAGAGCAGCGTGTTCGTGCTACTTCCGAAAATCCAGCGTAGGAAAACACGCATGGCCCTTCCCACGTACTGACCGTACGGACTTGTTAAAATGATGGAAAACAAAGACGTCCTACATATACAAGTATAAAGGAGAGAAGATTGGGTAAATGCAACCTGACCCGATCGTAAGATGCCGTCATTTACAAATAGTAACCATGGAGACCGTTATTGGACAACGTGGGGGAGATTATACATTGTTAGATGAAAGAATTCGATTACTAATTAAATCTTATCTGTGTTTCGTGTATTCGTAGGGTTAAAAACTTACAGGGAAAAATAAAAAAGCCTGTATTCGTCTGTTTCTCTTCCCAGGGGCAGCCACGGTTCCTTTTATATAATTTATCTCTCTCTGCACGTTCAGACCTTGTGCGTATACGGCCCTGTGCTGGTTTTTCGACACTGGACGTTATGTACTGTCTTTCGACCGTAGGAGATGAGAGTTTATACTTGCTTTTCCCTACAGCTCAAGTTTCCCTTCCTGTCATCATCCACATACCGTACGCTGTTGCTGAGTCATTATTGATACGTATTTTCACTCTTGTATTTCTGGTACATGGCGATGACGTTGATTTTATCTGCTGCCTGGGACAACGTGTTTTACCCCTGGTAGTTTGCGGTCGCTTCTGGGTTTCTCGTTTGTCTTCTTGCTTGTGTTGGTTTCTGATGCCTCAAGACTCTGCCCCTGGGTGGACGTGCCCCGTGTTCCCTTCCTTGAGGTTGGCGGGACCTCCCGAGTGGGATGGGACATCACTCTCGTGGTCGCGCTACGACACGGCACGAAGGACCGACCTTCGTGAGATTCCACGTTGGCCGAGTTAAGAAAAGGGAGGCCCTGCCTCACCATGGTCAGCTGGTCAAGCCCCATCCAAGCAGCCTCACCCGCCCGTCTCCTCTTACCATGTTCTCTCGCTGGCCCGGCCGTGCCCCCTGCCCATGGTTCCCCTGCCTGCTCCCCTCCCTTGGCCCCTCCCAGCCCGAGTCCACGGCTCCAGGACCGTCTCCCGCGAGCTGTGTCCTCCCCAGAGAAGCTGTTCTCTGCGGCCCCTCTTAAGTCGGTCCTGCCCGCCACAGAGTTCCACCCCGTGCCCCACTCGAAGCGGCTTGCTTGTCCGATGGTTCACCTGCTGCCTCTCCAGGACGGTGCGGCCCCTTTCTGCCACCCATCCCGGAACGTGCCTGGTCACCAGGCCTCGGCACTTGGCGGGCACTGATGCACTCCCCCCGACCTGCTTCTCCCTCTCTGCTTTTAGCTTCCCTCCGTTTTGACCTTCCGACTCTCTGTTGTCGTGAGGAGAACCCACACCCCTGGGGCCCCCTCAAGGTGGCGGAGGCAGAGTAGCCTCAGCCGGCCGCCTGCTGTCAGTGCTGGTGTCCGGGCGAGAAGGGGACGCGGCAGCGGGCACCTCCCCAGGAGACGTGGGGTCCCCCCCATGCCACCGACTCCTGAGGAAAACGCTGGAGCGCCTTCCTGGACCAGAACCAACGTTGCTCTGCAGAGGAAGGGCGAACGCCGATTTTCACGCCATGGAGGAAGAAGAGTGTGTCCTGGGGGAGGAGAATGTGATGCTAACGGATTTTTTCCTCCCAGGAGCTGGGGTTCATGTTACACAGATTGGGGCTCAGGACCCCAAGGAGGAAGGGCGGGGTTCCAAGCACGCCTGTCTGTGGCAGGTGAGCCGGGCGTGGGCTCCCTCAGGAGACGGGGGCACCCAGTGGGGACGCGGCCGAGGGATCGGAGGCCTTTTGTGCTTTCGTCCTGAGGTCCGACCTGGCGCGGGGCGCGCCGCCCGCCTTCGCCCTCCGCGCGGGTGCTTGTCCGCCCGGCCTGGGCCGGCCCGGAGTACGTCCATTCCTATAGGTGCCACATGCCACAATGTGTACACAAACAGGATTTGCCTGATTGTGGCAGTCTGGGCCCGGAACAATTTTAATTAACGGGAAAATGGTCCTCAATACGCTGATTAGACCTCTTCAGGTACAACAAGATAAAAGCCTGATAATTTGGATGGAGTACTCTTCTTAAACGGTTCCCCCCTCGGCCCCGCAGCCAATGGCAGAGCTGGGCTCGCCTCCACCTGATCCAATGAGTAATTAAGAGAGGGCTTTTTCTTCCCTCCTCTCCCCTCCCTCCGCCCCCCGCCCCCAGCGAAAGCTTAACAGGTTGGTGTATAATTTGGAGACTTTAAGGGGTGTCATAGTAGGAGCTCAGGCAGGAGCCAGGCATCTCGGCGGCTCCCCGGGCCCTGTCCTCTCCCAGTCGTGCCAGCGGGGTGGGAGGCGGGCACCGGCGAGGCAGGGCCCCCCGCTCAGCCGCTCGGTGGAGAGGGGCCCGTGGCCATGAGTGAGCTGGGCACGCCGAAGGCCGGCGAAGGCTCTGTCTCTCGCCTGCTCACCGTGGTGGAGAGTGAGCTGCAGGCCGGGCGGGAGAAAGGCGACCCCACGGAGAAGCAGCTTCAGGTCATCCTGGAGGACGCCCCTCTCTGGCAGAGGTTCAAGGAGGTCACGAACGAGATGATCGTGACCAAGAACGGCAGGTGACTTGATCTGCGCGGGCCCTGCCGGGGGGCCCCCGGGCTGGGTGCGGGAGGCAGGACCCCGGGAGGCGCAGGCAGCCGGCCAGCCGCCCGCGAGGTTGGATTCAGCACAGTTGCGGGAGGGACCGTCGCCCACACGGCTCCCGCCAACTGAATTGATTTCCTGAGCTCGCCAGGCAAGAGGACGGCAAAGCCACCTGCCTGGTAGCGTTTGCAGCGGGGAGGTTCCGGGAAGTGACTCGGAAGAGGGGCGCCCCTGGGGGCTCCGGACCCGCAGTTCTGAGACAAACTTGCTGGGGATCTCTGACTAGTTGAAACGGGGGGCCAAGGGGCACATTGTCATCGCTGCCGGTCGGTGGCCACCTCTGCTTCCCGGCCTGAGTGTGCGATGCGCGTGTGCGCGTGTGCGATGCCAGCTGTTGTGACCCACGGAGGTGAAACGGACGTGGCCGGCCGGAGGGAGAGGGGAGGAAGGTTCCTTTTTTGTCATTTTGACAAGTTGAGGATTCGCTGAACCTACCGTCTGTTGGCATTTCTTGGATTCTGTTGAATCTCATGCGCTCAGGGGCCGGCAGGGTCATTTTAGAAGCTTTGGCCGGAGGGGAAGAGACGCAGGTGTTCTGAAAGGTCATTTTGCTGCTTCCCGCCCGGCCACGTCGGGGGCTGGGCGCGCTGGGCACGGCTGCAGCACCCTGGGGAGAAGCCCCGTGTCCAGCGGAGACTGGCCAAGGCCCGCTGAGCTTCCTCTGGAAAACTGCCTCTGTGCCTGGGGGCTTGCCTTCCCATTTTTAAAAACTAAAACGCTCAGGGTACAAAGTGAACCAAATGACGGGTGGACCAGGACAGAGGAGGGCACCGCCAGGAGGGCAAACTTGCTTGGTATTTCTAGTTCCCCCTCTCTAAATGGGTCCCCCCCTTATTTCATGTTATACGGTGCATTTCTCTTAGGAGTTGTCCTTTTTCCTACTCTGGATCAGTAGCTACACGTTGTTTTGGGTGGGGATATAGAAACAGATTTTTAATTTTAAGGAATCACCCCAAGTTCCTAATACCTGGATTTACTTGCTGGTATAATTGTGAAAATACAATGTCTGATCGTAGGTAGGAATTCCTGGTTATTGTTGGTACATATCGGGGCAGGAGTTACAGTCATACGTAGCCTCACACTATGTGGCTGTCAGGCCATTTATAAACATAACATAAGCAGAGTCACCCAGTAAACATATATTGGATCTTTTTCGATAAGGAATCAAGTTTCCGATACCTGTAACATTCACTTCAAATAGTATTACTATTGATCATATTGGCACGCCCTTTCTCGTGCCTTTTTTCCCTCTGAAAATTTTTCCCTCCATGTTTAGCATGTAGATTCTTCACGTGGTGGAAGTCGCATGATAGGAACGGTTTCCTGCAGGGAAAAAAAAAAAAAAAATCTGATGACGATCAAGTTGGTTTTCTTATTATCTGTGGAGGCCCTGCTTCTGTCTTTCTTTCCCCCTCCAGTGGACTGCGTTCTTCCTTAGAGTCTCTTAGGGTTCCTGGCCCGCTGGGTCAATGTTGTGCCAGGAGACAGGTCTTCAGACCAAGATGGAGGACAAGTCTGGGAGGTTGGTGTGGTGGGTAGTAACCCAGCCTCGTGCAGAAGGATTTCATCTCCTAGGTTCACAGGCTGGCTTGTTATCTTTGCTTTACTTTCCTGGTACGGACACCTCTTTCCGGTTTCACTGTTTCCCCCTCTCTCCCAACCGCCTATTTCGGGGTGTCCTTATCACCCCTTTCCCCGGACCGTAGCCCTGCTGCACTTCCTCCAAACGCCCTTCCCTGTCTCCCACACCCACTCCCGGCCCCAGGCGGTAGGTTTGTGGCCCTTCTCCGTGGAGAAGGACATGCCGGCATTTGTACCCAGGTCGGCCCTTTCACCCCTGTTACGCGCATCTGTAGGCAGTGGGCTGTCTGATTTTTCTAAAAGCCTCCACTGAGGTCTTCGGCCCCTGTACCAGGCGGGTCCCCTTGTGCTGAGTCACAGCCACTTCTGAAACAGCACAGGACCCAGGACGGACTGAGGAGCGACGGGAAGCCTTGTTTTCAGCTGGGGAGCGTTCCCTCTGCGTCCTTTGCGCGCGGATTTCTGCGTCAGGCTGCAGAGGAGAGTGACTTCAGGCATCAGAGGCAAACGCGTGAACCCCCTGGTTACCTCTTGTTCTCATTACTGTGACATCCTCACCCCGGGGAAAATGCCACCGGTCATGTGTATTTCCACTAAATCATGTGGAATCACCTCTGGCTGAATTTGTCCAGGGCGGGTGCATCCACGTGCTGCCGTAAAACACGAGTTGGGAACCCCGAACTGGATTTGCCAGTGACTGTGGGCGGATGGAGCAGGGAGTCTGCACAGTTTCCAGGAGGGCCCTGCGCCCTGGCGTCCGTGTGCCCCCACCCCGGACGGGGGGGTGTGTCTGTGCCATGTCACCCACACACTCACACACGCTGTCACACACATGCACAACACGCTCACCCTCCCAGAGCTCTGACGACGGCTCCTGGTTCTGGGGGAGAGGGGTGGACGGCCTCCCCGCTTGGGCAGCTCTGCGGTTAGCCGCACCGTGGGAAGAAAAGGCAGAAGATCGTGAGAAGGGCAGCGCACCCCTGGGACCCCGCGTGGTTGCGAGGGCTGCCGCTGGCAGCCACCCTGTGCGCATCCCGGCCCTGCGAGGCGGGTGCCCCCCTGCAGGGCGAGCGCCAAC
This sequence comes from Noctilio leporinus, assembly GCA_004026585.1. Classification (NCBI taxonomy): domain Eukaryota; kingdom Metazoa; phylum Chordata; class Mammalia; order Chiroptera; family Noctilionidae; genus Noctilio; species Noctilio leporinus. Next base: position 43,896 of record PVIW01003464.1, on the reverse strand, counting down.
CCCGTCCACTCCCCTTGTAAGACCGTTAGCAGGTTGACTGGCTCACACTTAAGCCTGGTTGCACCTCGGAGATCAAAAATGTCATTCCTTCGTTCCTCCATGTAGCGATAAGAAATAATTATAAAGCCGCAGGCCGCGCTTCGGGTGTCCTTCCAAGAGGCGGGACGCGGGGCCTCCTTCCCTGCTTTGCGGTGAGTCGTCGGCAGGAGGGTTCACAGGCCACGCAGCCCAGCAAATGCCCCGTTTGGGGGACAGTCACAGAGCTGCAGGGATAGTCCCACAAGTCATCCCCCAAAGAGGCCCTGCCTTCTCAGACGTCACCCCCTTGCCCCCCATCCTCCCCAGGCAAGTCCCAGCTACGTCCTGTCCCTAGATTCGCCGGCTCGGGGCACTTCATGCTAACGAAGCCACACCATCGGCGGTCCCGTGTGACTGGCTGTGGTCACAGGCAGGCTGTCTTCAAGGGTCATTCCCCTGTGCAGCATCTTTATCGCCAGCTCTCATCCGTTGTACTGGTGGACCCTGTTCTGTTCCCCTGTTCGTCGGGCGTGTGGCTGCCCCTTCGGAGCGCTGCCGCTGTGAGCGTGTGTGGTTCCCCGTGGAAGCATGTTTTCCTTTCTCTTTCTCGAGCACCGAGGAACGGAGTCGCTGGGTCCTGGGAGACGTGGTCTTTGCTTCCTTCTGCCCCAGCCACTGCCTTCTCCTTCCTCAATAGTCCCGGCTTGTTTGGATCTCGGGGTATCAGGCCGGCGACTCCTTGGTGTGGGGGTGTGTTTCCGTCACTCATTTCTGGCATTCGCTCTTCAAGGGACTGAGGTCCCAGCCTAGGGGTCAGCGTGGAGCCCCCGCTGGCCTCTCCGCTGACATCACCAACGTTGGTCCCCAGGATTATGTTACATGTTGAAAAAAGCCTGCCTCCATGTTGGGGGCCTGGCTGTTCTGCACGCACGTGGGCTTCGGGAACGAGCCATTTGCGAAGTGAGTAAATAAGCCTTGATAAGGTATCTGGGTTTAGGAAAACGTGGAGGGGACTTCCTCTCTTTATTGCGGCGCACCCATGTTTGCCTTGTAGAAGGGTGAGAAAGGAGGGAGAGAGAGAAGGTGTGGTGAGAGCAGGAGGTGGGACAGAGACAACGAACGGATGGTGCTGCCTGAGCCTCAGTCTCCTCATCTGTAAAATGGGCGTAAGAACGGTCCCCTGCTGGGGCGCAGCTCCACAGATTGGTGGAGGGAAAACAAAGCAGAGGGACTCAGAAGCCGGGGGGGTGAGGGAGCTTCTGCAGGTATTTCGGAGAGCAAGCTTGTTACGTGTCGCGGAGGAGGCAGGAAAGACCCGTGAATCCAGATCCGTTACTCAGAGCCAGAGTTCTTGTGCGGCTGGGAGGGACCGCTTTGTGGCAGGAGGGTAAGAGTCTCACGCCTGGTCATGACCTTGGGCTTCAGGTTCAAATTGCAGTGGTTTTCAGACTTGACCCCGGGGGCACCGAGGTTTCAAGTGAGACCTCATGGTGAAATGCTGGGAGCTGTTGGGATTGGGGCTTCTGGCTGGGCCCCTCTTGATCCCCTCCCTCGCTCCCCACCCCTCTGGGCACCCTGTGCACCCTGGAGGTACTGCACCGGGAGCGCAGAGGGGACAGAGAGCAGCACCGGGGTTGGGGTGTGTGTGTCCCCAACCCTCTAACATCCCTCCGGTGGCTCTGTTTTTGCCTGTCCTTGCAGACGGATGTTCCCTGTCCTGAAGATCAGCGTCACCGGGCTGGACCCCAACGCCATGTACTCCCTGCTGCTGGACTTCATGCCCACGGACGGTCACCGCTGGAAGTACGTCAACGGCGAGTGGGTGCCCGCCGGCAAGCCGGAGGTGTCCAGCCACAGCTGCGTGTACATCCACCCCGACTCGCCCAACTTCGGCGCGCACTGGATGAAGGCGCCCGTGTCCTTCAGCAAAGTCAAGCTCACCAACAAGTTCAACGGCAGCGGGCAGGTAGGCCTGGCCCCCGGCCGGGCAAAAAACCGGGGCGCATTTCGTCAATTAGAGGGGTCCGCGCCGGCCTCTCCTGCCGGGAGCCGATTATTCCCGGGAGCCCAAATGTAAACAGGAATAAACAGCTCTTAATTGGTGCTTTCAGATTTTAATGGCCTTTCAGAGTCCTGCCCGCGGGGGAGCGACAGGGGGGCTCCTGCGCCCGCTCTTTTGGGGGAGAGAGAGGTGCGGTGGCTGCGGCGGACAAAGGCCTGTGACGGACGGCGCCCCTAATGAAATAATTGCTGCCTCCACTTGGGCCCCGGGGTAATTATCGGCGGAATATGGAATCAGCATCGGGCTGGCAGGAAACAAAGGCAAAACAAACCTCACACGAGGAAGGGTTTACTTCAGGCCTTTCCATGAGAGCCCGTGAACTTTGGGAGCTCTTTTACCCCTTTTGTTTTCCCTGGTTGGAGGACCAGTACTTGTACCCGGCGCAGGGCTGTTAATTCACTCTAGAAAATGTCGCATTTGGGAGGGAGGGGAGGGGAAGGTCGGCTTCCCCGTATTTTGCCCGCCAGGAAGCCTCTTAGCCCCGGTCTCTCTGGTCTCCCCTGGTCTCTCTGTGCTCAGCCCACTGGGACACAGGAGGGGGTAACCCCCGCTGACCCCCGCCTTTCCCCTTGTCAGAAGGTCCAGTTTTTGATTAAAACAGGACATGGAAAACTGAACGGTATTGCCTCCCAGGTGTCACAGCAGGAGACTTCAACCAGCTTTCCGCTGGGGTGCAGCAGGGAAGGGGAACCTGTGTGTGCCCATGAGTCACCGTCCACAGGGTTGCGTTGAAAATGGGGAGAGAGAAAAAGGAGATCAGGATTTTGGCAGAAAACTTGAGTATTTTCAGAACAGCTCCCTGGCAACCCCAGGGTTCTAGAAGCACCAACATTATGGTTCCTGGAAGTTTCTGGGACCCTCCCCCCTTCACGTCTCAGACGGGCGTGGTGCCATCTCAGGTGGCCGGGCATTCTCAGCGTGTGACCCCGACTGGGTGGCGCGGAGCTGGGGACCAACCACAGGGGCCAGCCGGTCCCTCCGCCCCCGGGAAGAGCCCAGGTTTTCCTGCCTCGTCTTCCCTTTCTTCTTGCGTCTCAACAGATCATGCTGAATTCTCTGCATAAGTATGAGCCCCAGGTTCACATTGTGCGCGTGGGAGGGGCCCACCGCATGGTCATGAACTGCTCCTTCCCGGAAACCCAGTTCATAGCTGTGACAGCCTATCAGAACGAGGAGGTGAGGGGGTGTGTGTGAGTGTGTGTGTCCCCGGCAGAGCGTGGGGGGTGGGGGGTGCTTCCATTGCCACTGGCCCGTGATGGCAGGTGGGCTCCAGGTCCAGATGTGCTCCGCAGAGGAGGAGTTAGCCCAGGTACAATATACCATATGTGTCACGTGTCTGATACGTGCTGTACATAGGTCAGGTGGCCCTGAAGCAAAACGAAGCTGTCCAAGGCCAGGCGGGCTGGAGTGACCGTGGGTGGGATAAGGGTGTGTCCTTCATGCTGTGGCCCGAGGGGTCAGCGATTAGTTACGGGTGAGGGAGGTGAGGCTAGACCACTCCCCTGGGGAGGAGGTGGGCTCACTAGGTCGCCCTCCGGGGTGCTACCGGTGACTAGAAACGCAGCCCACGTGCGGCATGTGTTCGGTAATGGTTGACAAAAACGAATGATGACATGAAGGAAAGGATGTCAGGGTTCGCACAGGAGTCTTTGCTCATTTCCGGCGCTTTGTCCTGCCTTTGCTGGAGTTTGGGGTGAGGACGGAGGCAAAGGCGGGGGCGGTGACCGACCTGGTAGAAATCCCCACGGGAAGATGGCGGGTCCTGTCTGCCCACGCGTGTTCTGCACTCACTAACACTTCTTCTCTTTGCGGACGTAAGATAACAGCTCTGAAGATCAAGTACAACCCCTTTGCCAAAGCCTTCCTGGACGCCAAGGACAGGTGCGTACAGACATCTCATGCCCTGACTTCTGCAGGGGGGCAGTTTATGGCCGTTCAGAAAGCAAGCAGGCTCATGGCACTGCTGTACCTTCGGCGGAAAAATGCTATTTATTTATTTATTTATTTATTTAAAAGAATTTATTTCATTATTTCTAGAAAGAGGGGAAGAGAGAGAGGCAGAGAGGGAGAGAGGCATCAGTGTATGGTTGCGTTTCACCTGCCTCCAGCCACAGACCTGACTGGAGACCTGGTTTGCAACCTGGTTATGTGCCCTGACTGGGAATCGAACCTGCGACCTTTGGGTTCACAGGCCGGCACCTTATCCACTGTGCCACCAGCCAGGGCCCAGGCCCACGTTTCTAACCTGCAGAGCGGGTGCAGGAATGTTTCCCTCACAGGCTTGTTGGTGGGTCTAGCATGTCACAGGGGTGGGGGCGCCTTGAAGTCCCCTGGAAATCTTAGCTGTTGTTGGTGCCAGAATTTTGTCGGGTGGGAGCTATGGCCAGAGGTTAGTAAGACCAGACCAAGTCAGGACGGTTTCAGATACCGGGAATCGGAGAACTGAACACCTACCTCCCAAAGAGCAATCACACGGGTCCATAAAGCACCCGGGCTGAAGGGGGGAGGGGGCAAGACAGTCGCTTCGAGAAAAAGGGGTACTTGGTTTTCAAAAACTGCGTTGCTCTTCGGGGCAGACTTGGTGTGGACTTGCAGGGTACGCTGGGCAGCCGTGGTGCCTTTCTTCCTCTTTCAGGCACCACCTGAAGGATGTCCCGGAAGCCATCCCCGAGAGCCAGCACGTGGCCTGTCCCCACTGTGAGTTGGGCCTGCGGGTGGCGGACGTGGGGTGGGAGGCCCTGGGGGACACGAGGAGACACCTCCCCCAACATACAACTCCTCCCCCATCATGACTGCTCGGTACCTGTCCCAACTCTTCCATCAACAACTGCAGGTTAGGTCCTCCGCTCAAGACAAGTCTCAGCCTCCAAGAGTCCCCAAGGGGACTGGTGTTCCCAGGGGCTACATCAAACCTCAGCAGCAGATCAGAGGGGGAATGAGGAGTTTCTGAGACTCTGGCTTCCTGCTCCGGAGGCACAGAGCTCTCCGGAGTGCGCGTGGTGTGTCTGCGCCCTGCCCCCTGCGCTCTGGCCTCTCCGTTCTGCATTTCCCGTTCTTAGTCCTTGATCGTTTTCCCGTGGTCACCCCCGCTGTTCCTCTACAGCGGGACAGTGACCCAGGGTCAGGGACACCGGTGTGGAAAGCCAGCCCTGGTGCGGGAGACATGGTTTTAAGTGGGTCGCAGTGGTTTGCTGAGGGGTCTTCTGTGGTTTTCTGCTACAGGATCCCTCCCTCCCTCTCGTCCCCGTCCCCGAAGCCCTGGGCTGTCTCTGCCAGATTTCTCGCTGAGTTCTAACATTGTGTGTGTGTGTGTGTGTGTGTGTGTGTGTTTGGGTATGCGTGTGCTCACGCGTCCACACGTGTGTATCTCTAGGATTTCCTCCATGTAAGACCACGTTGTGGGTGAACAGAGAGGATTTTACTTCTTCCTTTCCAATTTAGATGCCTTTTCTTTCTTTCTGTTACCTATTTGATTATTTGTTCTCGTTTCTGGGCCAGGGCTTCTAGCGCCAGGTTAAGCAGCAGTGCCAAGGATGGGGGTCTGTCCTGGTCATGGTCCTAGCTCATGGCCATTGAGTTTGTCCTCTGCTGCGGCTTGTTCTAGGTGGTCTTAGCTATGTTGAGGCCATTTCCTTTTATTTCTAGTTTGTGGAGTTTTGTTGTTTTTTTTTTAATCCTGAAAGCATGTTAAAGTTGGCCAGATGCATTTTCTGCGTCCCTTGGGGTGACGCTCAGGCACAAACGTCTCCGGGTTGCTGCTGTCTGGGGGGCAGTTCCAGTAGCTGTAGGCAGTGAGCTGCGTCCCCTGCGGGCCCTCAGACAGACTTTTCACTTGACCCGTGGTGTCAGAGCAGCGTGACTGTTGCATTCCTGTCACCTTACACAGGCACATGGCCTGCTCTGTCGCCATGACTCCAGTGTGACAAACTTGGGTTGGACCTGTCAGTCACCTGTCTCCAGAGAAGACAGGTGTGGCGGGGAGGGGGGATGTCACCTGTGTCCGCACAACACACGCGTGGTGCTGTTCACACAGGGACACAGCTCTGCCCAGGGGCTGGTCCCCAATCCTGGGTGTCAGCCTCCATGTCTCCCTCTTGTCTGTCACAGTGGGCGGCTGGATCTTTTCCAACCCGGATGGCATGTGCCCAGCGGGAAATGCCAGTTACCAGTACGCCGCCCCTCTGCCTCTGTCTGCGCCCCACACCCACCATGGCTGCGAGCGCTACCCAGGTCTCCGGGGACACCGGCAGGCCCCCTACCCTCCTGCGTATGTGCACCGAAACCACGCTGCCTCAGGTGGGAGCGCTGCCCCGGGGTGGAGGTGGGGAGGGGAGGCGTGGATAAGCAGCCGGTGAGAAGGGAGATGGAGCCCCCTCACTTGACATACCCAGGATTATTGTGCGTTTTTCGTTTCGTGTTTTCTTTCAGCTGCTAATGGTTGACTGTGAAGTTATAACATCACTGGCACTTTGTAATATCTTGTAAGACAGCGAGTCCGCTGGTTTCTCATGGGAGTGACGGCCCAGGTGACCCCAGGCTGCCCTGGGCCTGGCGGTGGGGTCCGGGACACTCGGCTTGTCGCCTGCCCAGCTCTTGTCTGTGCCGGGCCCATCCCGGGACACCGGCCACCCTGAGGTGCTCCGAGGAGGGTCTCCGGGCAGCTGGGTCCCCAGGCTTGGGCTGGACTCCGGCGAAGGCTTGATCATTTTTGCAGTGAGATGAGGGTTTACGTGGATGCCCTTGTGAGGTTTCCCCCTTGTTGACGGCTGCCCTACGTGCTCTGGCTGCGTGGGACTCATGTGCCTGGTTATTTGTAGGCGGGACAGAGAGATGAAAGCAAAGGTTGATGTCTCATTCGGTTGTCCCCGCCACAAATACGTATCAGGGGCTGATGATGGTCCAGGTTCCGCCCATGAGCAGAACAGACCAGGGCCTGACCCTTGCGGGGGTTCTGTCCTCAGACGGGGAGATGGACGTCCAGTCAAACAAATCAGTGACGTGTCTGGCGGGGTGGGGAGGGTGTTGAGACAGCAGGTCAGGGACACCCTGCAAAGGGCTTTCCTGGTCACCATCCCTGTCCCCTGTCCCCTGCGTCCTGGTAACTTGGCTGCTGCTGCCGGGGAGGGAGGAGTGGAACTCAGACACCCAGACACCCAGCAGCGTCCTCCCTCTGGGTCCCGGGTCTTTTTGGAGACGGCACAGGAAGCACGCGCTCTGAGCCTGAGCTGTGGTGCCCCCAGTGTGGTGACGGGAAAGAGACACGGCGTGTCCCAGAGAGCCACGTGTCTCCTCTCTGAGCCTCGCAGGCAGCGTGGAGACCAGTTGTGGGTGTGAAGACGAACATGGGGGTGGCCCGTGGCCTGTGGCTGGCACTCGGGAGCCCAGGTTCCCCCTTTTCTGTTTCCCAGAAAAGCTCTCACGGGCCCCGACCGGGTGGCTCAGTAGGCGGCGGGCATCTTCCCACAACGCGGAAGGTCGCCGGTTCGAATCCCAGGCAGTGCACGTTCCTGGTTCTGGCTTCCGATTGGACAGGGCACGTGTGTGGGGACCCGGCACCTGTAGCACCGGGCTGGTGTCACCAGCCACCGTCTTTACAGGATCCGCGTGCTCTGTCCACTGAAGTGTCGTTATTTCTCCAAAGTGAACCTGATAGAAAGCCCCGGCAATAACCTGCAAGTGTTCTCCGGAGCCGACGGCTGGACTCCCATTCCCTCCGCACCCCACGCCGGCATCCTGTCTGCGCCGCACACCAGCGGGCCCATCACCCCGGGGCCCAGGTAAGACCAACCCCAGCTGCTGGCCCGTCGGTCCCGGGGTGCACGGTGCACATCGGCGCTGGGGACCCAGGTGCAGGCTTCCTCCTGGGGTGGCTTGGTGTAGGCCCTTGTCCTGACCCCTGACCACCGGGCCGTGAAAGGTCACAGGACGGATTTTCATGCCTGCAGACGGGGACGCACCTGCTAGGTCACCTGCTCTTTTTCTGTGGTGTTTTATTTGGAAACAGTCTGGGATCATTTGTCTTGAACAAGCCAGACACGCTGTAAACTAGGGTGGTGGCAGGTGGAATACAGGGGAGATGAAGGGAGACATATAAATCCACACTGAGAATTCCAGATTTTGTCCGTATCCTTGGGTCCGCCCATCCTAACGGCAGGCCGGGGCGGGCGGCTGGCTCACCGGCAGGTATCAGGGCTCAGTGCAGCATGTGGGGTGCACTGCCTGACTCCCACCGGAGCCCTGTGTCCGGTTCCGACTTCTGGAGCCCAGTGGGAAGGGGGCCCGGGTACAGACAGACGTGTTCTGTCCGTATAGAGAGTCTGTTCTCTATTGACTCCATGGCCTTGGGTGATTTTCTTAGCCTCACAGGGTGCCGGCTGTCTCAGAGATATTAAGAAACTTGACCAAGGTCTCAGAGGCTGGCTGACCCCAGTGTGTCCCGGTTATTAGGCCACGTGGCCTCCCCCCGGCCAGTGTGGCCTCTTGTTCATGGGGTGGACTGCCCACTTACCCCCTTTCCTGCCACCTGCCCTTTGCACGGGCTGCGAGGGAGGGCGGCCCGGAGACATAAAATGCTGCATGCAGAAGCGAACAGCTGTCGAGGGGCAGGGTCAACCTCAAAATTCAGGTCTCAGGATGCCTAATCCTGTGCGTGTCCCGCTACATCTCACGGCTTCCCTTGGCGTCTCTGCGGAAAGGCGGCCAGCTCGTGTCTGGACTAGAAATAAAGTCATGGCCGGAGAGCCCTCCTGGACCCGCGGCCCTCTCGACACTCTGTGTTGCTCACGGGGATGACCCTTCCTGGGAACGCCCCTGACGCACCCCCTTTCTCTTCCTCTGTCCCCGCAGCCCCTACCCGTGCCTGTGGACCATCGGCAACAGTGGCGGGGGTCCTGCCGGGCCGGGCCCCGAGGTGCACGCCGGGTCCCCGGGCGCGTTTCTCCTGGGGAACCCGGCTGTGACCGCGCCCCTCTCCGCCCCGGCGCCCACTTCGGCAGGCGTGGAGGTTCTCGGGGAGCCCTCGCTGACCAGCATCGCAGTGTCCACCTGGACAGCGGTGGCCTCGCGTCCGTTCTCGGGCTGGGGCGGCCCGGGAGGGGGTGGGTGCCACTCGCCCTCCTCGCTGGACAGCTAGACGGGACGGGAGGGCAGCGGGCAGCAGAGAAGCATCTGGAGTCCAGCTCTGTCTCTGCCCACCGATTCCAGCGAGCCAGGCTGCCGGGTCCCCTCCCTCCCTAACCCCCCACAGGCGGCAAGGTGGGGCGGGTTCTTCCAGAAGCCGAGTGGCAGATTATTCAGTGTGGATGACGCTGATGACGCACTTGGATCTTTGCGCCCTTTTTCCCTGCGCTTTCTCCGCAGCGTGTCCATGCTTAGGCCACACCCGTGCCTTGCCTTTGCTCCCACACGATGCTAGAAGGCGTGTTCCTCTTCGGTGACGGACGCGGAGCTGCTGAGCCACGGGTTTGCCTGCGGGAGCTGCCCCGTGGCCGCTTTGTGCAGCCCTGGAGGGCGCGTGTGGCCCCCAGACTTCCACCCTGGCGGCCGGGGGGGAGGCTGAGCTCAGAGGAAGCTCACAGAGGGAGCGGCACGCAGGGGTGAGATGGTCTCGCCCCGACTCTCAGATGCCTTTGCGGGCCGCCAGGGCCTGCCGGATGGAGGCGCGTCTCACGCTGCTGCTGTCCCCCTGCGCCCCACACTCCTTGGCCTGGGCTCCCCGTGACTCGTCAGCTCCCCAAGTTCGGGTCGCGGGAGAGTCCGCTGTCCGTGTGTCCTGCGGACTTTCACATGCTGCACCCTCTGTGCCTGCGCTGACCTCTGCCCTGTCCCCTGTGCGCCCGCCCCTTGGGTCTGGGCGAGCGCCCGGCTCATCCTGTCCCTGCCTTTCGTACCTGCGAGCGCCTCTCTCTCTCATACTGTGAGCCCCTCGGGGCGAGCCTCGCCTTGTCCTTGTGCCCCCCGCCCCTGGTCTGTGCCTTGCCTGTCCTAGGTGCCCAATAAACGCTGGCTGAGTTGAACCGGTGTGCGGTGTGTTTGCTACCGGACAGGGCGGGGTGGAGCCCAGAGACACGTGTCGGGGCCCAGGAACAGGCTGCGACAGGCACTTCCTGGCGATGCTGTGCGCATGAAGATGGTGGCCACAGTGGCCGCCCTCCAACACGGGCCTCGGCTTCCCTGCCCGGGTCTCCTGCAGCACCTGTGAGAGACGCAGGCTCCTGGGCACACACCTCACCCGCGGCATCCAAGTCCCTGGGGCTAGAACCCGGGCGTTTGCATGTCAAACAAGGGCTCCAGGGGACGGTCTCAGAGCCCAGTGTGGGAAACACCTGCCCAGAAGAGCAGAATCGTGATCGTGACTCAAGGAGCCTCACCGCCAACCTCTGCCCGGCCCAGGTCACTGCTGTGTGTGTGTCATTGGTTCCCCGGCCACTACCGGACGTGCCGATAGCCCCAGGTCCTCAGACCGCGGCAGCGAGGGGTCCCCCGGCCCTGGTGTCGCACCGCACTAGCGTCCTCGGGGGGCTGCGCTGAGGGAGTCCGCCCTCCCCCCCTGTTCCGTCCAGGGAGCCCATTTCAGTGGCCCCTCACTGAGCCCTAGTCTGGGCGTGACACGAGGTTCTAACGGGTCCTCGTTCGTTCTTTGTGACGAAAGGGTCCTTTAAGGCACCGTTCCTTTTTGGACGCGGGTCTCCGGGGACAATGACACTCAACCACACAGCGACCTGGAAGGCCACTTGACCTCACTCGGGGTTGCCTGGCCGGAGCGGCAGTCCCTCGTGCGTGCGTGATGGGGGCACGGGGCCCCCACAGCGCTGCCCCTCGCAAAGCTGTCTGGGCGGCGCGCCCCCAAGGCAGGACTCCTGGTCGCCTTTCGCTCTGTGATGCCATTAGAGGCCGTTAGCGTCTTACTGTATTACCTCTGCAAGGTGGCACTTGGTAAGTGGTAAAAAATGGCCATTTCTTGTTGAGTTAGAAGCTGAGACCGTCACAGTCCCCCCGTCGCCTGCTGCAGGTGGCACGTGCCCAGGGGCCATGCGCCCAAGTGCTAGCAGATGCGCCCTGGTGGGTGCAAACCTCTCTTTGTCCACCCCCCTCCCCCCCCAAGTGGACAGAAGTCTCAGAGATGCAGAACGAGGAAGCAGGACCCTCCATTTCTTCTCCACTTTGCTCAGGCGAGTGGGCTGGGTCACAGCGCGTCCACTAGGCCGCAAGCCCCCTCCTTAAATCAGAGCCCAGCAGCTGGAGGGTCCGAGTCAGACCCAGGACGACGGGGTGACCCAGGGTCTGTCCGGGGCCGGGGCCTTCAGGTGGGTCTCCTGGACAGCGGGCCGGCCTCTCCAGGACATCAACCCCGCGGGCCGACACCAGGTGGCAGCAAAGTGCTGGTCCACCCGCAGCCCCGGGTGACCGTCCCCTGATGCAGAGAGGAAAAAAGAAGTGATTCTGCAGATTTTTCTTCTGCAGAAAGAGCGGCCCAGGCAAGACTGGCAGCTCTCAAGGGAGCCATGGTGATCCGGGGCCGTCACCAGGGGGAAAGCTGCCTTCCGGGGGGAACAGGCGAACAAAGCAAACTGCTGTCTCCCCCGCGCCCCAGCCTTCATCCAGGGGCTCCTGAGAACGCGGCGGTTGGGCCTGAGGCTCTGGGCTGACAATTCCAGGTCGGAGGCCCGCACGCTGCACCGCAGGGGCAGGGAAAGGACCAGGGGGGTTCGGGGGAGGCCTGAGGGCCACCACACCCTGCTGGGGGCCAGCACAGCTGAGCCAGGCCTCCCCGAGACCAACTGGGGCCCCGGATTTGGAGAGCCCACCTCACTGTCAGGGCAGCCTCGCCGGGAGAGGTCACCCCGGGGGCCGATGGGGAGCATGTAGGGGGTCCACTGGGGTCGAGAGGGCAGGCTGCTCCCGGACCTGCTCGAAGGCCCAGGGAGCTGGAAGGGACACTTGGGCCCTGCGAGGGCCTGTAGGAGTCCCGTGGGGACATCCGTTGGCAGGTGTTAAGCTTGCGGGCCGCAGCCGTGTGGCGGCAGCTGTCTGACCAGGACCTTGTTCCTAGTCACCGGCAGCACAGGTTGGCAAGGGCTTCTCTCAAGCGGCCCCGGGCAGGCTCCTCGGGGCACCCCAGCCGCTGCCTCTGGCTCTGACACCCCCGTTGCCGGCTGCCCGGGGTCCCAGCAGCTGAAGGCACGAAGGGCCTTGAGTGTGATGGCCACAGTGTCGGGTGCCCGGCTCCTGCGGGAACGGGAGGGCGGGAGGTGCCCCCAGGCCACGGGAGACCTGGGGGCTGGAGAGCCCGGGCCCAGCTAGTCCCGGCCAGCGGGGCTGATTGCGTCCGTTCGCAGCTGTGGGCGAGTACCCGGGGGGCTGGGCTCCCTCCACGTGCGGCCGCTGGCTGCCGCGCCGGTTGCCCTTGGACACCCCGTGGCCCGCGTGCGGCACGTGCTCTGCGTCAGCCAGGGGTCAGCAGCCGGCGGGAGGGAGAGAAGCGGGAGCCAGCACCCTCGGGCCCCGGGCTGCCCCGAACGCCCAGCCCTCTGCTACTCCGCGCACCCTGTACACAGAGGGACAGCGGGAGCGAGCCCGGAGCCCCGCCGGCCGACCCGTGTCCTCGGCTGCAGGCCCGGAGCCCCGCTGGCTGCATCTCCGTGTGGGACCCACGCTGGCTCCACATGTGGGCCTGGGCTCCCGTTTGGGACTGAGGCTCCTGCCGCCCGCAGGCCTGCGGGCAGGGTGAGTACCGTGCGTTGGGGTCGCGGGTCTGGGTGGAGCTGGTCACGGTCGGCAGGAGCCCGGCCTGGCCTCAGTGCACATCTCTGAGCTGCAGCCCAAACTCAGGGGCGCTCACTTCCCCGGAGGGCGGGCAGGTGAGCCCTCACCTAGGTGACACCTCTGGAGCCCGGTTCCCGAGAAGCATCAACACCCGATGGGGTCGGGCCGTGGCCAGGTTGCAGCTGCCGCCTCAGAGCGGCGTGGGGATGGGGGGCGCGCCCTCTTCCCTGGAGGCCAGGCAGGTGGTTGACGGTGGGCCGGGCCCCAAAACCGGCTGTGTGGGTGTGGGGGGCGTACTGCCCCGCATTCAGCCTGGCTGATGAGACCCAGGGGTCTGGACCTGGGAAAGGGCTGCTGAAGGCCCTGGCAGAGCAGCGGGTCTTGGGGGACAGGTATCTGCCTGATTCCAGGCCCTCGGGCACTGGAGTCCACGCCTGGGCTGGTTGGCGGACGCTGGTCAGGGGTAGCACCCATGGGTGCTGGAGACCCAGTGGCGAGGATGCGGTGGGCTAGGCCGAGACAGCTGCAAACCAGGTTCAGAGTTGAGCTGGTCTGCATCTCCGCTCCCTGATTTTGAAACGCACACAGCTTTACGTTTTCCCCCTGAATGACGAACTTAGCATGTTTGTTGTAGGTAGAGGGAATCTGACTCATGCGACAGTGTGGATGGAACAGGAGACGTTACGCTGAGTGACGTAAGCCAGGCGGTGAAAGGCCATATGATCCCCCCTAACCCAGGAGACTAGTATAAGGAACTAGAATCAATGACCCATGGACGTGGACAATGGGGTGGGAGAGGGGGTGGGGCAGGGGGGAGCCATGGGGGGGAAATGGGACAACTGTCCTACAACAACCATGAATAATTTAAAAAAAGATGCCATGCCAACGGTGTCCACAATCAAAGGACACAGCGAAAGTGACCGGGAAAGATGACACTGGAGGGTAAACTGGTGGGGCATGATTTTTATTTCTGGGGCTCCGAGCAAGTTGCGGGGTGTGGGTAAGGACCCCAGTCGTCTTCCTCCCAAATGTTCCCTCTGTGGTAAATGAGGGGTAGGGGGGTGGGGGGTGGGCAAAAGGCAGGAGCCACGAAGACCTAGCATGAGACTCTGTCCCTCAGTTGCTGTGATGAGCACGTAGCATGATTTGTTTTCTTCTTCTTACTGTGATTATTGGTTTTATTTGCTTTTTACACGTCCAAAATGATGACGAAAGTGACGTCTTTTGCTATGTAGAATGGTTTTTCAAGCTTTCTGAGCCTTTCCTCCTCGTCTGTTGGGGGGGATGGGTAATATTCTTACCTTTTGGGGCTGTTCCGGAACAAAAGGGAGATGACACCTGTCACACGCCTGGCCCTTTGCCTCTCACAGAGAAGCAGGTGGGCCCACGCTCTGGTCCGTGTCAGGGTCGTTTGCTAGGATATTTCACGGTCCCTGCCCTGCAGCGTTTTGGGTGGATGACTGCGGCCCTCCGACCAGAGCTCCTCCGTGTTCCTACAAAGTGGCTTTTAACATGTTCACTCACATTTAACCCCACGGGCCTTTACAGACTCCTTTTCTTCCGAAGGGGCAAAGAAACTGCAGCAGGATCGGGGAGAATTGAACAAAATCATAAATACGGCTTTCAGTCCTCTCACGTTGCTTCACTTGTTATTCTAGCGTTTTACCTTCCTTACGTGTATGCACGTTTAGGTTGCCAGCAAGTTGAGTATTTTGAAATGGAGTATCTTTGCTTAATTTTATTTAGTTATTTATTAAACAATTTTTTTTAATTTATTATTTTTAGAGAGAAAGGGAGGGATAGAGGGAGAGAGGCAGAGAGGGAGAGAGGCATACATGTGTGGTTGCCTATCACCTGCCTCCAGCTACGGACCTGGCTGGGGACCTGGCTTGCAACCTAGTTATGTGCCCTGACTGGGAATCGAACCTGCGACCTTTGGGTTCGCAGGCTGGTGCCTTATCCACTGTGCCACCAGCCAGGGCTTTGCTTAATTTTATACTGTGCAGTGTTTCTCCACACTTTTGCCGACCTTCTATTATCATTTTAATTTCTGTGTAAAATTTCACCTCGTTCGCGGACCAGCGGCTTCCGGGAGGTAATTTGAACGCGTGCCACGTACCGGGGGTTGCGTAAGGCTGTCGTGTGCAGGCTGCAGTGAACCGCTTTCGGCCCTGATACATTTTTTTCTTCTCTTTGTTTTTTCACTTCCTTGGAGTAGTAGGTGATCGGGCCCAAGATGAAGCATGTCTTATGGACCCTTGCTTTTTCACCATCCAAAACAATTGTGCTAGGTTATCAAGTGACAGTCAGCAAATGAGCATGTTTATGTTACCACATGCCCACTAGCACTGTGTTACTTATTTCTATTTTTACCGGTTTTTCAAAGGCATCACTGCATTTCCCACAAGACTCTCCCAGGGTGGCTGGGAGAAACCAGGGGTAGGTCACCCGCTCTTAGGCTGCCTAATGGGTCTTGATCAGGGCATGGTGCTGTCGCTGCATGATGTACCTCTTTTCCCCTTAATTTGGGGGAAGTGTTCAGATTCATATCACCCCTGTGCTTTGACACCTCCAACGAGTTCCTTGAAGACAGACCGCATGAGGGAGGGGTGAGCTGGTGCAGGGTTTGCTATGGTGGCATGACCCTGGTGGGGTGACGGGCCGCCCAGGGCCAGGTTGGGGAAAGGCCAGGGGCACCCGCTCCCTCGGGGCACTGCCTGCAGCGGGAGCGTCAAAGGAAAAGGGAAGAATATTCCTCCTCTTTCTCTCCTACGGGACAGTGTGGTCAGGAAAGGTCTCAGGCAGGGCAGGCTTCTAAAAACTGCTGAACGAACTAGCAGAGACTTTTGAAAGCTCATCGGGGATCCAGAAGTCCCTCCTCTATAGAGAAGTTGATGCAAGGTTAAAAAATTAATCTCGTGTGAGCCTCTCGTTGCCTTTATTCCCGGTGATGCATTTCAGAAAGGGTCTGAAAGAGCTTCGTCTTCTCCAAAAGGGAGAGTCGAGGGTACAGAGGCTCAGGCTGCGGCTGGCGGTGCCAGGAAGTGGCATGGCTGCAGAGCCCTGGTGGAAAGCAGAGACGTCAGACAAGATGCGGGCAGGGACCCGCTTAGCGCTTCCACGCGTTTTGAAAAGGATGCAGCGATCACCCTCTGCGGGAAGAGAATAGAAGCAACCAGCGTCACTCTGATTTTTTTTTCAGAAAGGGCAGCTATTTCGCAAGCTGTGGATACAGTGCGTCCCTATTGCTGGTTCGGCCTGACATTTAGGACAGTGTGTTCCGTGCCATCCGGCGGGGCGTGTACCATATCCGTCTGGATGCTGTTGTTAGAGGAACCCAGACCGGCTGGAACAAACAGGACCCCTTCTCGGCCTTCGGGTGGTCTCTGGTGGAGGCAGAGGTCTCTGTGCTTGGCCTCAGCTTGGTCCGGTTCAAGAATTTTACGCTCAGCTCGCTTGAAGAAGGAAGCATTTAGTAGCCCAGCACATGACACAAAGCGCAGGGAAGGCGGGTGGCAATGATGGCAGGGCAGCACGGAGTAATGGCCCGAAATGAACACAAACGGAAGGCCGCAGGCTGAAAGAAGAGAAAGAAATCAGTTCTCCAAATACAGCTTGGGAGCTGGGCCTGGGGACAGCCTGGGAAGAGAAGGTAGCGGGGTTCAGTGTGGTGCAGGATCTGGAGGGCCAGTGAGGACATTTGCCTGTGGACGCAGTCCTTGTCCTCAGTTGTTCTCGCTGGTTTTGTTTCGGTGCTGGGGCAGAGCCGGTGCTGACTCAGGACTAGCTCAGTGGGTGGAATTTTAAGCAGCCAGATGTTCTGGTTGTAATGGGAACCTGGCCCCGATCAGAGCTCATCAAAAACAGAAAGGCGTCCGAGGGAGGGGCGGGCAGCCTTTGGTCTGGGGGTGGCCCACAGGGGATGGTGGGTCTTCAGGGTGCCCTGCAGTTCCCGAGTAGGGAGGTGACCCAGTGGCGTGGTTGGGTCCTCACCGGGCAGGCCGAGAGCCACGGAAGGCGCTGGTTCTGGTCAGGTGAGGGACGGACACACTCCGGGGGCTTGCAGGTCACCAGGAAGCTGGAGAGGCAGGCTGGACATGCAGGCGGGAGCCAGGGTGGCTGGTGTGACAGAAGGGGAAATGCAGGACGGGACATTCTCCTGAACAGGAAGTCCATCGGTTCCCCGGAAGCAGGACAGCGTGGCAAAGGTCCCCTGACCCCCTGCTGAACGCACGTGTTCCTGATGTGTGCCACGTGCCGGGAGGACAGCCCTGTGGCCTGGGCCAGGCGTGAGGCCGGCTCGGTTCCCGGCCCCTCCTTCCCCAGAACCTTCTGACCTCTCGGGCTCCATCCAGATCGGAATTCGCTGGTGGGCCGTGAGCCAAGGAGGTGCTCCTGCCCTCAGGGGTGCTCAGTCTGATTTTACTCATAGCTGGACATCATCTTCTGGTGGTCGTTCGGGAATGGCGCACGTGAGCCCTGCATGAAATGGGTTTTCTTGCAGTAAGGGGCCACGGTTTCCACTCTGCCGGGGTGGTTTGGGAGCCTGGCCGCCTTTTATAAAAATTATTCCATGGGGAGAATGCCTTGTGAGTTCTCAAAAGGTGGCCGGAGCGCAGCGGAGCCTCACCCTTCGCCGATGGCTGCGCCCCGCCCGGCCGACGGTGTGACGGAAGTCCGTATCTGACACCATCTCCTGAGGGGGCGGGAGCGATTGGCAGCGTCCATGCCAGCACGTGGCCTTGTCCTGACCCCGAGAAACCCCCAAGCTGGAAATAATACCCCGGGAGGCAGGGACAGGTTTTGAAATGGGCCCCATGGTTGCCTCCCACCAGCGGTCATTTTGGTCTTTGGTTTTCTGCTTTCTGCCTGTCCCCCATCATGGCTCTGGCTCCTGCCACCCTCGGTCTGCCTGGGCCACACCGTCCTTCACCCCTGTGTCCGTACAAGTCAGGTGGGGGTCTGGGAATGGATGTAGCCCTGGGAACATCAGGGTGTGGGGCGCTGGGAAGGTGGGGTCTGTTCTGATGCAAATGCCCTGTGGCAGCGAAGGGCTAGGTGGAAGGAGGGTGGAGTCATCTGCGCCCGGAAGCTGCGCAGCAGGAGGGGTGCTAGGTCCTTCTTGGGACAGGAAGAGGACAGCCACCCTGGGGGCTTCAGCATAGATGCTATTGGGCAGGGAGATGAGTTTCCTGACCCTCTGGACTGATGCTGAGGATGTGAATTGCCAACAGGCCCTTCTCCTCAACCCCTCAGTTCTGTCCTAACCGGAGACAGCAGGGGTCGGGGGGGAGGGCCAGCGGGGCGACCGGGTCACGGCACACGTCCTAGGCTGGGCTCTGCCGCGCCTGCAGCTGAAGGGCGGCTCAGGTGGGGCCTCCGGGGACTCGGGTCTGGTGACGAGACGGGCGAGAGACAGACGGTAACCAACCACGTCCCGGCTCATTTCCGATGACACCTTGACTCTGAACCAGTCACCGGTCAGAGGCACAACACTTCTTCTAAACAAGTGACAGGGTTTCGCAGGAATAACACCCTCAAAGCACACGTCCCCGCGGTGACTCATCGCTCTCGGGGGTGCTCTGCCCGTGTCCGAGGGTGGGGGGAGGTTCCTGGAAGTGGACTTGCCCCACCGAAGGGCTTGAGACTCAAATATTTAGTCGGAGGACTCAGATGGAGTAAGTTATGCCACGTCCACGTTTTTTCTTTTTAAAGATTTTTATTTATTTAGAGAGAGGGGAAGGGAGAGAGAAAGAGGAAGAGAAACATCAACATGTGGTTCCCCCCAACATGCCCCCCCAACTGAGGACCTGGCCTGCAACCCAGGCTTGCGCCCTGACTGGGAATCGAACCTGCGACCCTTGGGTTCACAGGCCGGTGCTCCGTCCACTGAGCCACGCAGATCAGGGCTAGAGTAGTTCTTAACGCATTCCCAGTGCAGGCCTTCTGTGAGGCCTTCACACGTGTCGGGAGAGCGTGTTCCTGCTGGCGGACACGTGAGACAAGGCATGAGACAAGGCCTCCCAGAGGCTGTGCCCGGCCCACGCACGACCTTCACATCTGCGGGCAGCAGGCCTGGCCTGCTGCTCTCATTCCTCTGCAGTTCTCCTGCGAGGGATCTGGGGAGGGTCCGGTCTTCTAGAAACGAAAACCTTCATCATCAGTAAGAGATGGAGGGATTGAAGAGCTGACCCGCCCTGACCCAGAAGGTCAGGTGCAAGTTCCGCCCGGCTGGTCTGCCCTCTGCTCTCGCCAGGATCCCGCTGGGACCAGCTGCCAGGGCGTTTGGTTTTCCCTCCTGTCACTGTGTCGGTGGTTGGGTGACTTGCTGTCGCTGGCCCGGGAGGGGCGGCCTCCTTGCAGGTGCTGTGGGGGAGGCTCACAATGTCTGCAAAGCCCTGGTCCCCGGGGGCTCACCGCGTTGTGGGGGAGCAGGTAGGAAACCAAGCAGTGTTTGCTCTTGTACGTGGAGGTGTCTGGTCGTCACAAACGCTGGACATTTTATCTGAGACGCAAGAGCTGTGGCAGATGGCACTTTCTCCAGGCAGCGCCTCTCCTGGCTCTGGAGGCTTCGCCTTGGGGCAGAGGCCTCTTCCCTGTGTTTGGGATCGAGGCGACTGAGGACGAAGGACTGTGCCTTCGTATCCCCCATAACCTCGAGGGGTCACCCTCCGAAGACCCTCTGTCCACCAGGTGGTCCGTCCCACCACCTGGAACCCATGAACCTGTAGGTTATGCTGCAAAGGTGGAATTTAAGTTGCTCATCCGCTGACCTCAAAGCAGGACCGTTATCCTGGATTTTCTGGGTGGTCCCCATGTAATTTGGAAGGGGGTGCAGAAGGCAAGGTCAGAATGAGGTGGGGTGAGGAGGATCTGACCGGCTATTGCCAAGGGACAGGGTCAGCTTCTAGGAACTGGACACAGCTGCGTCCCGGGCCTCCTGAGGGAACGTGACCCTGTGACACTGGGATGCCAGCCTGCCAAGACTCGTGTCCGGCTGCTGACCCGTAAGAGAGTGCGTGTGTGTGTGATGGTTTAAGTAGCATCCGTGCGAATTGGTTTCAACGGGAAACCGGAGTCTCGAGTGCTTCCTGGAGCGTCTTCTCTGGGGGCCTCAGCTCCCACCTTGTGCCTGTAGCTCCGTGAGATGCGGGTGAGGTCTTGGCCCTGGAGCTCAGCCTCATGCCCGTGGTGTCTGCTCACCGCTTACACACCAGCAACTGCTCAGAGGCCAAGGGCCACCCGGAATTCAGAAGCGCTTCTCTGCACTTCTTTCCTCGGGGGTCTGCTCCCTCAGACCTGGCTGCGTCGCTAGCCCTGGCCTTGGACTTGTGTCAGAGCAGCCGCACCTCTGGCAGGTTGTGGAGCCACCTGGCATGTGGCTGAGTCTCATGCTGGCTGGTGCCATCAGGGACAGACACGGAAGGTCCTGCTGGTGCCATTGCCGCGCCGGGGAAAGAAGGTCTATTTATGCAGAAAAGCATCAGAGGGACTTAGGGAGGCAGAGCACGGAGACTTTGGTCTGGACCTCAAGGAAGGACACAGCCCCACGGGACCAGCTCCCGCCTCTAGGAAAACATTCAGCATTTTGTCTGTGGCGTAGCTCAGTTAACGAAGCCACGGTTCATCGGAAGGGTTCATTGACTTTGTGGAAGTGAACGAGCTCACACCATGATGGAGTCAGCAGCCCAGGGGTGTTGCAAGCTGGCTACGTGAGGGTATTTGCACAAGCTGAGATTGTAGGCCCGACAGTGGGTTGTGTGTGAGTGAGCCGTGTGGCAGTGAAACGGATGGCGGTTTGGTCCAGATGAAGGAGGATGGAATGAGGCGCTATTTTGCAGGATCTGCACTTCCGTTTGTTTTCTGGGAAGGGAGTCCAGGGAGAAAGCGACACCAGCCTCAGACCAAAGCTGGTCTTCTCCCCTAGGGATCCCCGTCATCTCCGTCTCTGCGAGAGTCCTAGCATCATGCCAGGCCCACGGTGACCAGGAACAAACCAACGAATGCATAAATAAATGATTGCTCCGTCCATCTGCGCAGTAAAGTTCAATCAAGTGCCTGTGGGAGGTGCTGGGACTAAAAGGGGGAAGCCAGGTGCTGCCCAGGGGGAGCTCCCAGCCTGCACAGGGGGCTGCCCCCCAGCAACCAAGTGCCACCCGTGCAGGAATAGGTCAGGGAAGAGAGGGACAGCGGGAGCCCCTGAGAGGCGGGCGCAGTGAGGGGCGGAGGCTCCCACAGGGCAGTGACCGTTGGCCTGGGACTTCGCATGTAGAGGGCCGTGTGTGTGTGTGTGTGTGTGTGTGTGTGTGTGTGTGTGTGGAAGGTGGGGGTGAAAGGGCCTTGAGGACCGGGGTGTGGCTTGAAGGAACCAGACATGTAGGGGTTCACTGGGGAAATGAGCTCCGTCCCGTAGGGTTATTTTGAGGTTGGATGGGAAATGACATGCAAAGCCTTCAGCGTGTATTGCCTGGCGTGCAGTGTTAGCTGTTTGCCCTTTGCCCACATGGAGACCCTGAGCCCTGGAGGGAGGGAGGCGGGGGAAGGAGAGCTGGGTGGGTGGTGGGTTGGGGTGTGGAGTTAGCACTGGTCCCCCTGGGGCCGGGAGCCCAGGCGTTGGGGGGCTCCGTGTCCTGCAAGGCGCGTGGTATCCGCAGAGCTGTGGACCTTGGCGGGCAGCAGAGAAGCCGTTGGCACCAAGAAGGAGGCTCTGTGAGCCCCCGTGGGTGCCCCTCCCGGGGAGAGGCTGGGGGGCCGTGGCGGACCCTGCCCACTCTTTCCTCTTGGTTCCACGTCCCACCGCGAGGAACCGGGCTGCTTGGATTCAAAGGCTCCTGGTGTCCTCTGGGTGCGAACACCCCAGGGGACGGTCCCGTCGCTACGGGAAGGGGTGACAGCC
Organism: Noctilio leporinus; assembly: GCA_004026585.1. Taxonomy (NCBI): domain Eukaryota; kingdom Metazoa; phylum Chordata; class Mammalia; order Chiroptera; family Noctilionidae; genus Noctilio; species Noctilio leporinus. Next base: position 22,156 of record PVIW01003464.1, on the reverse strand, counting down.
CCTGGAGAACTAAGGAGGGGTAACGGCAACACCCCTATTTCTGGCTGGGCCGGGGCAGCCACAGGCACTCGACACGCAGCTCGGTGGCCACACGGCATCTTTCCCGAGTTCTTCATGTCCTGGAGGGCGGACGTAAAATGGGGGAGAAACACAGATTGTGCCTGTTCCCTCACTGGTCCCTTGCCAGAGGGCGGAGTCTCCGGGGTCTCATCTCTTCTCTGAAGAGGCTTGGGACGTGGCGTGTTTTCCAGTGTGGCCTTGAGTCCGAGAACCTGGCTCTTCGCTCCCTCATTCATTCGTTCGACAGACGTTTCCTGAGCACTGAGAACGTGCAGGACCAGGAGCTGGGCTGGGAGAGCAGCGCCAGTGCTGTCCCTGCCCGAGGAAGCCCGCGCTCCCGTGGGGACACAAAACCGCCTTGTTAGCCTTGGGGCGTCGTGACCTGCGCTGGGGAAAGGGGACAGCGGTGGCTTTGGGGGGAGTCGGGTGCCTCAGGACACAGCCCTGCAGGGTCTGTTTGGGGACATGATCATACATCTGTGTCCAAGCGACCGCAGGCTCACCAGGACCAGGCAGAGGTGACACTTCTCCTGCCTGCGTGCGCGCCCGTGTGCCCGCATGTGATGGCGGGTGGAGGTGGAAGGTGAGGCACACGCAGGCCCGTTGGGTGGGGTTCATTTGTGCAGATGACTGATCAGCGGCGGGAGGAAGATGGCTGTTGCCTAGGTAACCAGATGACGTCCCCGGCGCTGAAGCCGCGGACGGGGAGGCTGCAGTAATTTTCCAGACGCTTCGCCGGCCTGCCTTCTCTTTCTTCCTTCCTCTCTCTCCAGCCTTCGTTTCTTTCTCTCCGCCCACCTTCCCCGCTGCTCCCGGCACTTGACCCTGCACCCTGCAGGCTCCCTGGGGGACCCACCTGCGTCCTGAGCCCTCTGGAGCCGTGATGCGGGCCCCTCGCACCGGTGCTTGGTGGGCGCATCTGCTGGCTGCACTGCAGCCAGGAGGGGGCTGGGCAGCACCAGCCTCGACGCCACAGGGCCCGGGGGGGGACTCATGTCTCACCCGAGCCCACCCGGCCCCTCACGGGGCTCAGAGGATGCGGGATGGTGCCCTCGGTGTGGTTCCAGGCGACCATGCTCACCGTGGCTGCGTCCGTCTGCTGCCCTCTTGTCCACCCACTTCCCACTCAAACCTGGGGTCTGGTGTATCCATCACCATCCTCCGGAATGCCAAGAGCAGCTTCAACGAGTCCCCTTCCACAGGCATCCCCGTCTTAATGAGGGGCTGCCAGAGGGCCGTTCAGATGCTGGGCTGTGGCTGGGCCCGTGGGAGGGTCTCTCTCTGAACCCCCTGGGGGCGGCCCCACGCTCCTGCTGACGGCGGCTGGAAGGGTTTTCAGGGTTGGCTCCACGTTGGTGTCTCACGTCCGCACCCCACCCCCATGCGTGCGTACACGTCCCGCCACGCAGGGCGCACGCACACACACACGCACCCCCACCTTCAGCAGCGGCAGCTGCCGGGAATCAACCCCGCAGTGACGAAGGCTGCTCTCATTTACGGGTTGGCATCAGGCCTCAACTCCGTGGCAGTGGCCGTGGACGGGGTCCTCCTGCTCCACAACCAGCCTGTAGTTGGAGTCAAGTCGGGGGACACAGCTTCTGTGGGAGAGGGGGTGCGGCCGCCCCGGCCCTTCCAGCTGAGCCTTTGTCCCTGGCTCCGTGGCCCGCAGCAGGGTCCCTGGTCTCCTGCCACCGTTGCTCTGCTGGCTGCCCGCTGCGGCCCGTGCACCTGGCCACGGCTGTCCCCACGTGTGGTGCACGTGTGTCTCTCTCTCCTCCGCCCTCCCTCCCGTGGGTCAGTCAGGGCCCAGCTCTTATTTCTGTCCTGTCCCCTGGGTGGCCTTCGCAGGGGGACCTTCCCCGTGCCGTGTGGAGCCCAGGGGTCTGGGCAGCCAGTCTTGACTGGGACTTAAGCTCAGGCCAAGGGAAAGGCGGTCGGAAAGTCCTCGCTCGCGGGGCCCCGTTCTGGACCCTGACACCTGGGGGTTTTCCCCAGCGGCCCCGGGAGAAGAGAACTTTTATTGGGGGGAGGGGGGGTGAGGCAAAAGAGAAAAGTGCATGTGGGCGCGTGTATGTTTCAAGAGGAGTTTTGTGACCGTACTATTCTAAGGATCTGGAGCTCTTTATCCCGAGATCCCTAAAGCATTTTTCACATCTTTGGGGCGATGGCATTTTTGTCAGATGGAGGCCGCTGGGGAAATGGGGTGGGTGGGTGAGCAAATAAATGTAGGCAGCTCCTCCGCCGCGGCCGGTGGGCGTGAGGGGGAGACCGACCCAGGAGGTGCTTCATCTGAACAGGGGCTTTTCTTACTAAAGGCAGACAGCCTCGAGCACATCTAAGGGTACCAACCCAAGCCAGAGAAGGAGGGACAAGGACATGCCCAGGGTCCCTTTCAGGTGCCCGTCTGCTCAAGAGCAAGAGGCGCTGGGCAGGGACGGAGCTGAGGAACAAGGCCGCGCTCAGGGCCCCGGGAGGCCCAGCGAACCCCTTTCCCTGAAACTTCGCCAGCCAGCGAGAGAGACAGACAGAGAGAGACAGACAGACAGAGAGGGATGGAGAGGGAGAGGAGTTCACTGGATTAGAGCAGCAGATATCGAAAAGCGAAGTCATTTTAAAGCACCTAAAAATGGCCTGGCCTGGCAGGAAGACGTTAACGTGAAAAACTGCAGACTGCAAATTGCTCACAGCAACGCTCCTTTTCAGTAAGGGAACCCCAAGAACACAAGGGGCGCCCGCCCTCCATCACCTCTGTGTCTTCAGCGAGGACCTTCGCCCACTTCTGCCGCTGACCTGAGGCCTGAGGTGGCAGGGACCACCTCCAGTGACAGCAGTTTTCCAAAGGGCCCCCCGCGTCTGGGGAGGGGTGACGTTCTGCGGCCCTGTCCCTGCTGGCTTCACGGAGGGTCCCAGAGCCCCTGCAGCGGGGCCCAGAGGTGGCTGCCAGCACGTCCACACCCCAGGCAGCCAGAGGGACTTGGCATCATGCCTTCCCCTCTGAGCCTCACTCTGTGTGTGACCGCAGGGTGCTGGAAGCCCTTGTCCCCTAGGGTCTCTGCCAGGCCACTTAGAAAAGGACCAAGTTGGAGGATGGTGGGACCTGCTCCCACTGGGTCGGCCCCGGAACCACCTGCCGCCTTGTCAGCGGGAGAAGAGCCCAGACACAAGTCACTCCCAGCGGAACGCGTTCCAGTTCTCGAGCCGGGGACCTTCCAACGTGCGATGGCGCGATCAGGTGCTGGGTTCAAAGGAGTCAACTCCCTGGTCAGGCCTGTCGTTCTGGCCGAGTTAGTTATTTCCTCTCTTTGCAACCAAACGTTTCCTCTAGAAGGAAGAAAATTCTATTCTAGAAAGTTGAAAACGAAGGGACAACAGTTTCCCTGTCCCCTTAATGCCATCGTGAAGCATTGCCCTTGGTCATGAAAACATTGCCCCGGAATACTTGCTCTGCGTTCAATCCCATGCTACAGGCTGAGCAGGGGTAACCCTTTATCATTTCAAAAGCAGCCCTGCAGAGACGCATTTACGCTGTGTTACTGTGGAGGCAGCTGAGGCTCACCTACGCTGTGACATGTCGGCAGAGTCTCTGTACCATCCTTTCTTGAATCTGCTGCACACCCTGCCTTGGCAGGTGGTTTCCTGAGCCTTCCTGTCTGCATGTTTGGGGTTTGCAGTCTCTTCCCACCTGATGGTGTCAGATCAGATGTGAGCTGGGCTGGTGCTCGGGGGAGGGGGGGTGGGTTTGGGTGCATGGGCTCCTGCCCGTCGGTCCCAGGTGTTTGGGGACTTTTTACATCAGGCCCTGGCTCTCTGGAAGGGCTATGGCACCGTGAGGGCAAAGGCCTGGCACTCAATATCCCTCGAGGTGCTGCAGGTTCAAAACATTAATGGTGTTCAGAAAGTATTTAGATGAATTTACGAGCATGAAGAGTTTTACTGTGAGCACCAAGATTAAAGCGCCCGTGGCTGGCACATCTTCTTGGGCTCTAGGTCCTGGGTCCCCTTTTGTCAGTCCTTGCAGCTGCCTTCACCCATTGTCCTGGACAGTGTGGTGCCCTCCTCCCCATGTGCAGATTTTTAGAGCATTTCATCACCCCATAAAAGAAACTCGGTACCCACCGGTCATTTCTCTTCATTCCCAATCTACTTTCTGTCTCTGTGGGGTTTCTCTTTCTGCATATTTCCTGTAAATGAAATCGTACACTATGTGGCCTTCACCATCTGCCTTCTTTCCCTTGGCATAATGTTTTCATCCACATTGTAGCAGGTGTCTGCTCCTTTCCTTTTTCTTTGCAGTATAATATTCCATCACAATGGCCCCACCACATTTCGTTTATCCCTCCATCAGCTGATGACCATTGGGGCTGTGTGTCCTTTTGGATCATCTATGGAGCACCACTGTGAACATTCGGGGACCAGCTCCTGGGCAGACACCTGTGTTCATTTCCCTCGGCTACTCGCCTAGGAGTGGGGTGGCTGGGCCGGGCGGCAGTTCTATGTTTCACTCTCTGTGAAGCTGCTGGACTGTTGCCCACAGCCACTGCTCTGTGGACAACAGAACGGCAAGGCCCTTCATAGAAACACTCGCTGATCTCTGAAAACAGCAAGGACACAGAATGGGCGAGAATCAGGGGCCTGAATATTTCGAGAGGTGAAGCGCCGTGAAAAGAAACTCGAGTTTTTCTGGGAACTCTCGCGTCAGAACTGTGTGTGTGTTTATTTGTTCCTGAGAAATGGCTCGTGTCGGCTGGGTGCCGTGGGCAGGCGGCTGCAGCGAACTCCCTCCCGCGTGGCCCAGCCCGGTTGGGCTCAGCATTTCCTCTGACTCGTTCGTGGGAAACTCTGGGGCCTCAGCTGGACTCTCCGACCGGGTCGGGCCCCGCCGCCGGCGCGGAAACGCTCAGGCTATTGCTCTGAGTTAAAATGAAACCAGTGCAAGGTGACGAGCGCTTTGCAGTCTGTATCTGTCTCCTCCAGCTGCCGTAGAATCCCGTGGACAGCGCCCGCCACGGCGGAGCTGGGTTTTCTCACCGCCCGCCGCTGCGTGGACAGGCTGGGCGGGCATCCCGCCGGGTTCCCCGGAGGCCTCTCCCCGGGCCTGTGGGCGCCTCTCCTCCTCTTAGAAGGACAGCAGTCTCTGGGGCCCATTCTACTAACTTCCTCTGTCCCTAACTACTTCTTTAAACACCCTGCCCCCAAAGAGAGGCACCTTCTGAGGTCCTGGGGTGAGGATGGCGTGGGAACCGCGAAGGAGATACAGTTCAGCCCACTGTAAACTTCAGCGTCAAACAGTTGTGTCGTATACTGTGCCCAAGGGGTCTGGGCTGGGGAGAAAAACACGTTTAAAAATGCCTATTACTCTTGCTGCGTGCCTTTGGGTGCTAAGCAAGACCCTGAGACCCCAAGACCCTCATGTTTACTCTCCGTGCAAGTTCTCTTTGAAGGGGGCTGTGCGACCCTGAGCCGGCTCCGGGAATGTTGGGAAGTGGACACATCTTTAGCTCCCTCCCTCCGCACCCCTGCTCCTCCCGCCCCTCCATCACAGCCCACGTCGCTGCCCTCCCTTTCTTTTAAAAACGATCTGGGATCACTTTTCATGTTGGTAGTCATGCCTCTTCCTGAGGAGGAAAGAAGGGGTCCCAAAATGTCTGAAGCCAGGTTCAGCAGGGGGAGGGACAGGCAAGACAGAGAAGGCTCCGTGGCGAAAGTGTCCAGAAAGGCAGGGCGGGGTGGGACCCAGAGTCCTGCGTCCCGAGGAGGCCGTGGCGATGTGGTCACCAAGCCTCTTGTGAAGTCACGGGAGGTATGAGGGCCTCAGTGTGTGTGATGGTGCAGCGTGTGGCAGGATGTGAAGCTGCAGCTGCCTCCCGTCAGGCACCCCGTTTCAGCTGCATCCGGGTCCCAGGGCATGGTCAGCTGGAAGGACCCGCGTTGTCCGTAGGGGACAGCCCATGAGTTTAACTCCACGGACGCTGTGCAGTCCGACCCCGTCTCAGAGAGAAGGTAGGTGATTCCGGAATGGCGGTTGGAGAAGGGACGAAAGCTGACCCGGCACAAGAACAAATGTGAAAATCAGCTGAGAAGGCGGGCCCGGACCTGGGATGGAGGTGGAAAGTTCCAGAAAGGAGCATCCGCTGGTGGCAGGGCCCTGGGAGAAGGCTGACGCGGCTGGTCGGAGCGGGACACACCTGCTGACGACCGCGCACGCGTGTGGGCCTGGCGCCTGGACCGTGAGCTGTCATGCTTGCTTGTTTTTTTTTAACTTGATTTTTTTTTTTTTTAAAAGATTTTATTTCATTATTTTTAGAAGGAGGGGAAGGGAGAGAGGCAGAGAGGGAGAGAGACATCAATGTATGGTTGCTTTTCACCTGCCTCCAGCCACAGACCTGACTGGAGATCTGGTTTGCAACCTTGTTATTCCCTGGCTGGGGAATCGAACCTGCGACCTTTGGGTTCGCAGGCCAGCACCTTATCCACTGTGCTACCAGCCAGGGCTTGTTTTTTTTTTTTAATGGCAGAAATGTTAAACCTAAAAAGCCCTGATGTAAAGTGGGGAATTGGGCCGTGGCTGCTGTGGCTCGTTTGGTTGGATCGTCATCCTGTAAGTGGAAAGTCATGGGTTCAATTCCCAGTCAGGGTTCATGTATGCACTTGGGTTGCAGTTTTGATGCCCAGTCGAGGCCTGTCTGAGAGGCAACTGATGGGTTTCTCTCTTTCCCACCGGAGAACGTGGGAAAGGGAAAGGGAAAGGTTCCCCTCCCCCTTCTCTCCCCCATCTCCCTCCCTCTTTCAAAGCAATGAAAAACCATCCCCTGGTGAGGATGGAAAAAAAAAAAAAATTAAACTGGGGCACTGGAACCGGTTTCAGAAACCCTGTGGACCTGTGACCCAGCACGAGGGCTGCTGGGAAATGTGCAGTCGCGTGCCTTTTTCTTTTTCTGCACGTACATGGTGTCCTGAGACCCTCTCCCAGCTGCGAGGAAGTGCACTGGCCCCCAGGGCCGGTGGGTGCAGAACAGGTGCGCCTGCTGCGCTGTCCTGGGTTGGCAATGGCTCCTGTCCAAGGTCCCCTCCCGTGTCTGCCCAGGCCGACGAAGGGCTTCCCCGTTTCTGAGGGTTTCGAGGCTTGAAAACCCCCTGACCTGCCTTTCCCGTGATTTCGGCGTGGGGCAGAGACTGGAGCGGAGGTGCCCTGGCACCCTGCGCCCGTGCGCCCGGCTCAGAACGGGGCTCCCGCGAGCCGTCTGGGGGCTGAGCGGTGCGGGCACCCAGCGTTTGGGAAGCTGGAGCTGCAGCAGAGAGCGGGTCCTCGCGTTGCCACGGAAACCAGCCCGCGCTGGAGTTAGCGTGAAATGACAGGGTACACGCAGAAGCCGAGTGGAACATTTGCCTAGCGACGCTTTCTTCTTTTCCCTTCACTACGCTCCTTCCCAGGGGGTGGTGGCAACACGGTGGAGGCTGACAGGGGCAGATGTGTCCCAGGACGGGGGTCCTGGAAGCTGCATTCGTGTCCAGGACATAGGTTTCCACCAAAGGCACCTCCCTCCCTCCCGGGCTCTGCACCCTGCGAGTTGGAGGGAATCAGGGGGGACAAGGAAGGAAACTAGGTAGAGTCCAAAGCCGTGTCCCCAGCAGAGGTGCCAAAGGCCCCACGCGGTTCTTGAGCCCTGGCTTTGTGGCAGGTTCCGACCCACGTGGGCGGTAAATGCGGGACACCCAGCAGGTTTCAAGGCCTGAGTATGACGTTACGTGGAAACAGCTCCTTACTTTTCACTATCGATGCTGCGTTGTCATGAGAGTTTGGATCTCTGTGGTTGGACAAGATACGTGACGACAATGCATGCCACCTGGTTCTTGCTCCTAGAAAATGTCGAACAATGTTGCGTGCCTGTTGGGTGGAGCTGGTTCCGGGCTGTTTCCTGCTGGGTTGATGGATCAGGCATCGCTGAGTTGGGCGATCGATCGATCGGGGGCCTGTCTGGGGTTCCTCACAGGCTGATGGTGCGGAGTGGACGGGAACCTCGAGTGGGCTCTGCAGGGCACTGGCCAGTCGCCCCCTCGGAGTCAGGGTCCCCCGTGGGCCGGGGGCCTCCTGCGGGGAGACCTGGCACCCTGCCCTGTCCCGTCTCTGGCTGTTCAGTTGCATTCTGGGATGGGCTGCAAACTAAGGTACGGTGTGATCACAGACGGACCTTTTTCCTTTCATTTCAAGACACAAACATTCAAAAAAAAAAAAAAACAACCTTGGGGAAACTTCATCATTTGCAAAATTACATTGGCTTTCTCACGCAGTTCTTGGAATGGTAAGAAATATGATTAGAAATAACACTCCGGGCGAGGGGCTGATGTGATTCTGGGGACCAGGGATGGGACAACGAAGAGAAGGCCCTGAAGCCCGAGTTCTTGTCAGTCGTGCTGGGGAAGGCGACCTCCAGGGAACGGTGACATGAGCTAGAACCGACACGTAGCCCTGTGTGAGTTTCAGGTGCACCACGCGTTGGTCTGGTACATTGCTGTGTTGCGTATATTTATAAATTGTATGTGGCTGAAGCTTTTAGGAGGCCAGGACAGTGGCTCTGATTTCTGGGGCCCGGGGACGCCCAAACCCAGGGGCTTCGCTGGCCGGAAGCCCCTCTGGGCACCAGGACTCGGGGATCAGCCTCCTCTCCTGGGACTTGGGCTGTGACTGGGGGCAACGTTCAGGCTCTGCAGCTGCTCCAGGAAGCGTCTGCAGGACGGATGGCCCGGCCGGCCGTGCTGAGCTCAGCTGGGCAGCAGGTTGGCATCGCTGTGAGAATCCACCAGGGCCCGGGGCAACCCTGACGGGCGGGACTCTGCCCAACCAGACGGAAGTCCCCGGGGAAACTGAAACAGGAAGGCAGAGAGATGTGGGCCGCAGGGCCCTGCCAGGGTTTTCCCCCGAGAGGTCACAGGTTCGCAGTCTGACCTGGGGCACGGGCAGCAGCCTCCCGAGGGTCGTTTCCCCTCCCCGGTTCTGAGCACTTAGAAATACGGCCCCAGCCTGGGATTTGCGCCCGTCACTCCTGCCTGCAGGGCGCGCCCGGGACAGCAGGGGGCACTCTTTCCCTGGACAGGAGGCTGTCCGGCTTGCAGACCACGCCTGGTGCGGGACGCCAGCCCAGGAGGCCCGCAGTCTGCAGGCACCCAAGGGACCGCAGCAAACGGCTGGTCGCAGTGCTTCCCAGGCAGGGCTGTCTGCTCCTGGGACCACCCTGGGGGCTCCAGCCGGGCTTGCGCTGTAGCACCCACCAAGGCGAATGTGCCCAGCCCCCTCCCCACACCGAAGTGCCAGCTTCTGTGTCCGCAGAGGGGAGTCTCCCTGCCCCTGGTCCTGACCCGGAGGGGTCACGCCATCTCTGGGCGTGATGAGCGTGCCTATCCCCGTGCCATGTCTGGCTCCTCCTGCCGCGCTGGGGGAGGCCGGGAGGGCCCCTCTTCCTGGGGAGCCGGGCCTCTCACCCAGGACGCCAGAAGCGGCAGCAGCAGGCACACGCACATCAAAACAAAACGGAGGGGCGTCTTGTCGTGAGGCGAGAAGGTTATTGGACGGCACCCAGGACCTGGCAAGGACTCGCCCGGGGGGCGATGGGGGGGCACTTCAGGCTGTTGGTCATCTCTGGGCCTCCGTCTCTCTCGCAGGTCTGCAGGAAGGAATTGCCGGTGCTTCTTTAAGCCCAGCAGCAGCTCCCTGGTCTCGGGCAGCTCCCTGCCTTGCCCGGAGGAAATCAAGCTGGGTTCCCCTTCAGCTCGGAAAAGGGAACTTAGGCTCTGAGAGGCTCACGAGGGCACCTGGCCCTACTCAAGACTGGACACGGCCAGGAGCGAAAAGGACGCCTTTCAGACCCAGCCACCCAGAGAGATGGTCACCCGGCCTCGTACTCCATGGGGAGGGACTAAATAATTCAGGGGGTGGGGGTGGGTACAGGTGAAGAGGAAGGAGACAGAACCAGCCTGAACGGAGGCCAGAGAGCCAGGGGTGACCGATGACCGCATGAGCTGGTCGCAAGCTGCGGAGATCGCGGAGGGGTGGATTGTCACTCTCCCGGCCCTGTTGACTGGGGCGCAGTTGGCCAGTGGCCCTGCCTCGGGGGCAGATGCAGGTGGGACCCGGTGGTAAAGAGGCCCAGGGGCGCACGGCCGATCAAGGGGAGGCGGACGGCTGGCTCCAGCTGTGACCATTGGCAGGCAGAGCGTGACCAGGAGGACAGGAGGCCCGTTAGGACGTGACAGCAGGCCCCGAAAGCTACCCGCAGATCTGGGGTCCGTCCACTGGTGCCGAGATCTCCACCGCTTGTGCGGACCCGTTGTGGGTGGGGAAACAGGTGGGGAGCATTTGAGTACATGCGCCCAAAGCCTTCATGGCGGACCAGAGACTGGTGAGCCAAGGCGGTTTACTAACTGGAGAGTTTAATTTGTTTTCTTGCTACATAATTATTTTTTACAGTTGCTAGACCGGGGGCATGTGGCACGTGAGGTCTGAGGTTCCTGGGTACTTATGTGTGAATCCAAGGCATTTAGTCTTTCCATCTAGTCCCCGCAGGTAAGGACAGCTGCAGCCCCTGGGCACACCTGTCCACAGGGGTGATGCTGAGCGACCTGCCTTCCCTATCCCGTTCCTGACGGAACCAGCCGCGTCCTTGGGCCACGCACATCCCTCTCGGCTGCTTCTGCTGCCGGGTTTTATTTCTCTCTTGCGAGGGCAGGGAAAGCTCACATCAGAACTAACCCGGGGTCCTGACCAACGTGAAGCTGTCCTGAGGAGCGTGCCCAGGTTGCGGGTGGGTCCTGACTCCGGTGTCATTTGTCGGTGGACCGTCTGGAGCTCAGAAGGAGCTGCTGTCACGTAGAAATTGTGTCCTTGTTAGCGATCAGGTTCCTAGACACGTGTGACTCAAAATGCCATGGAAATATGGTGCATTTGAAAGCGTGAGACCCTGGTGGTACCATGTTGGAGAATAGACAGAATAGCAAAAAAAAAAAAAAAAAGAAAGAAAGAAAATGAAAATGAAAAAAGAAACGAAAGTGTTCGTTTTGGGTGTGAGCATCTGAGGGAAGACGCATTTAAAGGGGGTAAGAGGTAAAGATTCTCCAGCGGATTTCGCCGTGATTTCCGTGGCTTCTGAACAAGGAACGTTTATGGGAGCCCTTGTCCTGGGATCGACATGTCAATCACGGCTCAGGGTTTCTAGTCCCAGGACTAGTACCGCACGTGACCGTGAAGCTCTGCCCGAGACCTTGGTGAACCCTGGGCCAGGTGTGGTGAAGGGGAGCACGAGACAGACCTCTGTCTCAGGCCAGAGGGCCCCCGCCTGGCCCCCGGCGGTGACGCCCGCCACCATCAGTCAGGACTGGGCCACACCGGAGCTGGGAGCCCGCCGCGAACTTGGTGGGTATTGTCCCGGAGGAGAAACGCGTCTGTCCCGGGGGAGGGAAAGCGTTACTGTGTCACCCTCTGGGTGACACTTAGATCAAGGAATCCCACCGACTATTTCAAACGGTGTTTCCCTGAGAGCCGCAAGTCCTGGTGGGCATCTGGAGGTGGGGGGGCTCCTCCCCTGCCCTGGCCCGGCCTGCCCGTCCTCGGAGCGGCTCCAACAGCTCTGCTCCCAAGCTGCCCAGCTCAGGGTCCCCCCGTCTTCTGTCCTGTGCGGGAATTAGCGGCAGGTGGCTGGGCGGGGTTCTGACATGGCCCCGAAGGGACGTGTCCGGTCAAAGGTGGCAGCTGGAGGGCAGCGGGCCGGGGCCAGGGGCTCTCCCAGGCCCTGTGCCCCTCATGGGTGTCTTCCTGCACAGCAGCATTCCAGCTGGCAAGAGGAAGCTGGCAAGCGTTAGGATCCAGGGACTCACACTTACTTTTCTGCATTCTATTCATCTTCTAGGCCTTTGTCTGCGTTTGACATTCTTTTCTCTCCACCTACTGCGGAGGCTTTGCGATGCTGCGTAAAATCAGCTCCTTTTCAAATTCCCTCCTTGCCCGTGGGCTTGAGGCCTGTTTGCTGCCTAGGAACAGTGTGTGAGACAGGGCGCCTGTGGGTGACCTCTCCGTCCCTGCAAGGCCGCTGGGGTGCCCTCGCTTGAATGATCTGGGAAACACAGCTCTGGCTTGACTGCTGATCACTTCTCCTCTCCCTCCGGGCTGCCCGGGGAGGCCAGGGCCTTATCAGCGAAGATTTCTCTGAGTTGCCTTTGAAGCAGCGCTGCTTTATTGTGGCTCCAAATGGAGCCTCGGACAGGTGACTATGCACGTGGGAGGCCGGCTTCCCGGGGAACAAGGCAGCGTGTTGCTGAGTGAGTGCCTGGGGGACCAGGAGACGCAGAAGGACAGGGTGCGATGCAGGCCGCCTGTCACAGCGTGGGCTGCAGGGGTGATAGGCCATCTGCAGCGGGAGGGAGGGCAGGCCGGACCCTCAGTGGAGTGGACAGAGGTCCTTCCCTTGCAGACGGGCTTTGAGACACAGGCACACTACACGTAAGGGTTTGACCTCTCGGGGACAGCATTGTTATTATAAACAGGGGACATTGCAAAGATGTCCTTGCGCCAAGGAGACTCGGAGGCGCAGAGGCTGAGGCGTCAGGAGCGGCTCTCCAGGAAAGAGGACGGTCGTCTGTTGTCAGAGGACGGAGAACGTGCCTCCATTTCTTTCCCTGTCTCCCAGGACGCTGACCTGCCGCCCCTGTGAAACCTTAGCTGCTGTGGCGGGTGGACAGCCCTGGAGCCTCTTTGAGAGGGACCCCGGCCAGGACTCCACAGCTGCCCCATCCTGGCTGGCGTGGGGTCCTTCGTTCAGGCTCCGCCTTCCTTCCAGAAGCCCATCTCCACCCCACAACGTGGAGCTGTTCTTGTTACTTCCTCGGTATTGTCCCACCGAGCTGTGACTTCCTTCTCGGTGGCTGTGGTCCCTCTTCTTCCAGCCCCCGGTGCGCAGTGGACACACTGTGACTGTGAGTTAAGTTGCGTGTCCAGGATACCCCAGCTTTAAGGGGTGAGCTGGGGATTCTCACTCGCTCTAAAATAATAGTTTCAACTCGCGTCCATCTCCCAAGAGATGCCTTCTCAACCCGAGTGGAGAGTTTGCACCTCCGATGATGCCGGGCTGGGCCGATACTCACTTCCTCGCTTCTCAAAGACATCAATCCGTTTCTGGGTTGTTGGTCTAGCCGGAAGCAGTCTGGTTCATCACCTGTGAGCCAGTTCTTGGAACTAACAAGGCCAGAAGCCCTGACTTAGAACAGGAAGTGGTGTGGTTGGCATGTGCTCAGGAAACAGTGACCAGAATAAGACAGTTGGTAGGTTTACTGTTCTGGTTGAGAACAGGGGAGCTGGGAGAACTCCCTGCGCATCTTTCTAGGCAGCTGCGTGTTTTTCCATGACTTGCAATGGCTCTGCAGTGACCCGCCGCATGGGACACCACAGTCTGGGGGCATGAGATCGGGGCAGTGGGGAGTTCAGGAAAGCAGGAGCCGTTTTAGAACAGGGTGGGAGGAAAGAGCCAGCTCTGCCGCTTCGGGGGTCTGCTTGGGACCAGCTCTGCACAGAGAAGGCGCCACGTTCACGCCGTGGGGTTTCCCAAGCAGCAGAGCAGGGGCAGCACGGCTATTGAGCTCCCTCCCCCCTCCCCCCTCGGGGTCCTTCAGTTCACCCCTGACCTTGGAGAAGGTCAGAGATTCGGGTGTCCGGTTGCCTTACACCACCTGCAGAAAGCATGGTCCGGTCTCCCTAACCCAGGGGTCAGACTTGCTTGCGGCTCAGAGCCGAGGGTCGATGACCCTCCTGAGGGAGGTTGTGGGGGGACAGTGTGAGCCCCACAGCATCGGACGGTGCCGGAGTGTGAGTCTCCGTTGAAAGAGCAATATGTTCCGAAAAGAAGGCACGCGGGGATTAATCCGAGATTACCCGCCGGCTAAGGGGTCGGACCCCTAAGAGGAGCCCAAGAGATCAGCTTCCCAAAGCAGGAAGAGTCTGCCGACGCCTGACACACCGAACCATGTCATTAGTCAGAGTCATGTTTTAGACTTGTGCCCGGTACCTGCCTGGACCACTTCCTGTTTGGTTTTAGGCCCGAGACCATGGATCCTGTCAGTGGAAAGGATGTCTGGGGACATGTGATCTAGGCCCCTATTTGGGAGGAGACAGTAATGAGGGTGTCTTCAGGCAAGGGCGGGGATGGGGGAGATGGGATGCTGAGGTGGGAGAGGGGGGTGGAAACTATGCAGGGACCATGTTTTCTCACCACGAGCTCCTCAGCACCTGCCATGTGGAGGCCGGCACCTGACGCCTATTTTGGAAATACCTGAAGCCGTCAGAGGTTGAAGCAGAATTGGGATATTATTGTCCACTTTGAACTGGGGACCTGCCGACCGTGTGAAGCGTCTGACAGAGGGTCCCTTCTCTTTGGCTTTGGGCAGGGACCCCCTCAGCCTCTTGGCTTTCCCAGGTCTGGGACTTCCCAAGAGATCATTTCACTCCATCCTTCTCAAGAGCAGAAGCCGCCAAGAAGGGGTGGTGTGCGACTAGAAATTTATGAGAAGGGGCAGGAAGATGGCATCTTGGGTCTGTCCCCCTGGGATCCCTGCAGTCAGCCACGCAGCTGTGGGACAAGCTGGGGGCTGCGTTGGTGGCTAGGAATAGCGGATGACCTGGTTGACCTTGGTTGTGGGCCAACCTATGAGCGCGGGATGGTTGGGGCCCACTCGTGTGGATGTGAAGAGCCCACTGCATTAAGTGAGCCTGACTCTTTACGTAGTTGTCCTCTTTCTGGGAAATGAAAGCGCCTTTGCTCTTCCTCGGAACAAAGGTGACCTGGTGGTGGGTGACATGTACAGAAGAGAAAGAAGTCAGAGCCTTTGGGTCCTGCGTTTTGTTGGACAAGCCAAAGAAGCTGGAGGCAAGAGGGTCCCTACTTCCATGTTGCTGGCCCGAATTTCTATTCCCCCTCCTACAGCATGAGTGTTGAGTGCAGGGTCAGGGGGTGTGTCCCGAGAGACGCTGTCACCCGAAAACCTTGTCCCGTTGACAGAACAGATGGCATTTGGAGTGATGGCATTTGGAATGAGAACAAACTTAGCCTGAGCTTCGGCGCTTCCTCCCCAGGCCGAGTCATGGGGGGTTTGTGCTTACAGCCGTGCCAGGCACACAAGGCCTCCGAAGTGCCTCCAGTCCCAGCAGGAAGCCACCGCCGAGATGTCACTCTTAGCTGGCAAGGCTGAGAAGGAAGTGGTGGTCTTTCTCAACCTGCTCTGTGGTGGCAGCTGGAACAAGCGTGAGTCACCGCCGGCCGACCCGAGCCACCCCGTGGCGCCCGGCTTGTGCAGTAGTTCCGACGGCTGGGTCCCTGGGTTACTCATCTGGAAAAGGCGAGGGGAGGGACAGACAGCAGCACCTGCCCCCCATTTGGTACGGGATTGGCGAGTGGGTGACGTTGTTACCACACGGGCTTATGCCGGCAGGTCAGCCTTTGGAGCCTCTGATCTGAGAAGCTGGTGGGATGAGTCTTTTCCCAGACGGCAGCGGTTTGTCATGATTGGTGATCCTAGGACCCAAGGGTGGCCCAGCCGTTGGACACCCACGAGCAAACCTGGCGCCTTCTGTTAGCCGGACAATCCCATAGCCTTTCCCAGCGTTCTTTTCTTCCGAGAAGGAAGTCAGCGTCAGGAGCGTTTGTCCGTTCCCACCCGACATGCCTCCTGGGGTTCCAACTGTCGTTTAGTGAGAAGCTCTGTGGCTGGAGGGAACCCCAGCCACCCTAATCATCCATGGGGTTTTGATCCACACCCCCCACCATTCTTTCCCACCCCCACTGGAACAGCTGTTCTCTCTCGTGGGTGCATTCCAGCGAACGTTCATGGATCATCATTCCCATGCCAGGCCTTGCTCCACTGGAACAGGACAATGCCCTTTCCGTCCACATGACGGAGAAGGGGACATGTATGTCCAGACCAGGATCAGCGTGGAGGTTTGGGGGCCCAGACCGCAGGCAGGAAGGCTGCTGATCAAGTCTTCATTTGTTTCAGCTGGAAAATATCCCACGGTCCTTCCCGCTGGACTGACCAAGACCCCAGCCTCATTCCAAGGTCCCCCGCAACCTTCCCGGGGGGCTCGGTGGGAAGAAGCAGGGGGTCTGGCCTGGGCTCTGGGAACGGGAAGAGATTTCAGCTTCCGCCTTCTCTCGGCCGATTCACAATGTTCGGGCCGGAGGGTGACAGTCCCACCTGCCGAGCCGCCAGCCGGGACAGTGGTACCGACCTGCAGAGCAGCGTGCTTTCACTGGTGTTGGAAAACCTTTGTAGGAACAGCAGCAATTATCCTCTCGCCTTTGCAGCTGAGGTTCCAGCCCAGGTCTGTGGGAGGGAGGACCAGGGGGACTTCAGGCTTTGCTCCTCCTCGGATGCTTTCCCCATTTTCCTACCCCACACCCCGCCCTTGACCTCCAGGCCTTGTGAAAAGCGCTGTCCATTCACCAAGTGCCCGCGGCTGGTACCCAGGAAGGTTGGGAATGGACCTCAGTAGAAGCCTGTCGAAGACCCTGCTGTTGCCTCAGCACAGCTGCAGTTTCCCAAAGGACCTCCAATATGAGGTCCCACTCCACGCCCCCTGTGAGGTGACAGTGGCCGGGACACCGCCGAGAAAGTGACAGGTGTCAAGTCAAGGAGCCCCGAGGCAGAGCTGACATTTTCCCCTTCCCGTTTTAACGAGAGCGAATTAATGAGCAGCAGGGCTCTCCTTGGCCCTCCTCATCCTTTTGCAAATAGGCAGAAATCTCTTTGAAAAGTCTGAGCACCTTCCTGCCTAGTCAGAAGACACTTTATCTTCAGCGATTTGCATATTAACGCCGCCCGGGTCCCTCCCAGGCTGTATGGGTGACGACAGATGTTAAATGGCCTGCTGGCTCTCTGCGCTTTGAGTGACTCCGAGGATTGGACAGATGGGAGTCCCCCTCGGGCTGCTTTCTTTCCACACCTGCGGCCCAGTGGGGCCCTGGATGGCCTTGGAAACTTTCGCCTCTACCTCTGTGAAATTGGAGCAGCGGCGATCAGCCCGGTCCTGTCCCCCGGGCGATGATTAACGGGATGAAGACGAGGGACTGGGCTGCCGTAGAGAAGGTGCCCCCTGTGAGGCATAATAGGAAATCTCAGGAATCGTGAGACCTCGGAGAGGGACGTTGTCCGGAGAGAAGACAATCACCCTGTGGTTTTCTGTTTCGCCAATGAGGCCTCTCTAGCACAACTGGGATTAACCTGGATGGCCCTTTTCCCCCATCCTCAGGAGCCATGCTTTTGTTGCGTCGAAGAATAGAAACTAAATCCTCAACCGGTGGCCTAATAATGGTAAATACGGTTGGCCACGTATATGACATCATTCAGCGGGTTGGAGAGACACTTTTTATTAGAAGGAAGATGGGAAAAGCGATCCTGCTGATCGTTTCTGGCAGAAGAACCGGTGTGAGTAACCAGTGAGTTTTGGAGCTCACCTGCCAGGGGGAAGACCTGGCGTGACCCAGAGAGCGTCCCCACTTGGTCCCTGAGGAGAGGAGGCAGAAGAACACCCTGATGCCAGATAATTATTTTGAGGAGACATTTCTGGGACAAGTTCTTGAACTGTGGATGATTAACCCTCCATCAGCCTCTGCAGCAGTTCCCTTCGAACTCTGTGGGCTGGCGGTGCTTAGCATGAGGTCCTGAGTCACCGAGAGCCAGAGTCAGGGGCAGGGCTGCAGGGACCCTCAGTGGCCCTGTCTCCACGGGGTGGGGGAGCCCGAGACCCACAGAGGCCTCATTAGAACATATTTACTGTGCCGCACAGTGTCTGCTTTTTCATTTGTTCCACACATATTCACAGAGCGCCTACTAGGTGCTGCGCAGGCGTTTATTGATGACCTCCTTTTGCCAGGGACTCCAAAAGGCATCAGGGACAGAGGCCAGTCCTCACACAGACGATAATTAAGAGGAGAGACCTCCTGTGAGCAGACAATTGAAGTGCAGTAAAATGTTCACAGAGCCATGGAAAATGGAGCAGCTCCCTAACTCCGGG
Organism: Noctilio leporinus; assembly: GCA_004026585.1. Classification (NCBI taxonomy): domain Eukaryota; kingdom Metazoa; phylum Chordata; class Mammalia; order Chiroptera; family Noctilionidae; genus Noctilio; species Noctilio leporinus. Next base: position 4,050 of record PVIW01003464.1, on the reverse strand, counting down.
CACAAGAAATGCCTAGAACAGCGTTTCTTCAACTTTAGTCCATCAAATGCCATGATCTATAGGATTAGGGATCTTGAGGGGGGAAAAATCCTTTGTTGTACGTTAGGACATACTGCACTTTTGGGGAGGAGGCATTTTCAATGCACAGAAGTTCCGCAGTTTAAAAAGTGCTTGTGGCCCTGACTTGTGGCTCAGTGGATAAAGTGCCGGCCTGCAAACCCAAAGGTCGCTGGTTCGATTCCCAGCCAGGGCACATAACCAGGTTGCAAGCCAGGTCTCCAGCCAGATCCATAGCTGGAGGCAGGTGAAAGGCAACCATACATTGATGTTTCTGTCCCTTTCTTCCTCTCTCTGGAAAAGAATAAATAAAATCTTTATTTAAAAAAAGTGCTCGTCAAATGGGTGTGAGCGTGGAAAGCATTCTTCAGCCCAGCCTTCTCTCTAGCTTTCCTCTTTCCCTCTCTGCCTCCTCCTCCTCTCCTTCCCCCTCCTCCTCTTCCTCTTCTTCCTCTTCCTCCTTTTCCTAACAGAGCAGTTTTTACGTCTCATGTTCTACGGGGCGCTGTTTAGGAAGCTCTGGGCATCTCTATGCTCACCAGAAAGTTCCATTAGCTAAGATTGAGCTAATGGTTGACTGTAGTTCCAATCCATAGGCCAAGTGTCCCAATAACAATAAACAATCTTTTCTCATCCCAGACGTAGAAGATTGAAGCAACAATTAATGCAATTTTGGGGACTTTAATGATTAACTAGCAATAAAACCAGTTAGAGAGATGAGGTAACGAGCCATTGTTTGCTGTTTTGTGTCACTTGATCTATTGCACCTGGAACAAGAAGTAACTCAGACGCTGTAAGATTTCAGAGAAAGTACGTATTTAAGGACATGCTCCCAGCGGCCAATAAATGCAGGCTGGGCCTCTGAATAGAAAAGTAGCTCCCTTTGGTGGAAATCTGAGTCCTAGAGAACATTGCAGTTCTCCTTTCTTGCGATTTCATCAGTGTCAAAATTACAAATCGTTCCCTGGGAAGTCAGATTGCATTTCTGCCTTTTTTTGTTTTCCCCCTTGAAATGACATTCAGTTCTGAATGGTCACAGTGCAGCCCACTTTGCCCACCCTTTTAGTGAATTTGTCTACGTTACTTGTAAGTTGCCTTGCGTATTTGAGGTGGCACATATCACAGGTCACGTGTGATTTTCATTCTTTTGAATAACCCTGCCGAAACTTCTGCATTGTGGTGGGGCTGTGACTGTCATGTATGGGGACCAGGCCAAGTGACATGCTTTTGTGTCCTCTGTCCAGCCACCCGCCTCCCTCTCTGGGAAGGTGAGATATAAATTCTTTCTTCTATTCTCCCTACTCGACTGCTTCTTATTTCACTGGTAAAAGAATGATTTTGTTTACACAGCAGGATCAATAATAACCCTACACTATGAACGGGACAAAATGTATGTGAATACTTGAGGACAAATTGTTTTTTTATTGCATTATTACTGCCTCATAGAGCACCGGATGTTTCAGGTGCGTGACGTTGTAATCCGACACTGGGGTCTGGCACAGTGGGCTCAGCCCCACGTCTGGTTCCCACCCATCACCACACCGTGGACCCCCTTACTGTTCCCGTTTTTAGTATATGTGCTACCAACATGAGAACCCATCACTGCTTCGCTCCTCCACCTCCCTTCCCTCCTGGTAACCACTGACTTCTGTCTGCCTCTGGGAGTTCTTTTTGTTGTTTATTGGTGGTTTTCTTTTTTAAAAAAATATTTTATTTATTATTTTTAGAGAGGGGAAGGGAGAAAGGCAGAGAGGGAGAGAGACATCAATGTGTGGTTGCCTTTCACCTGCCTCCAGCGACGGACCTGGCTGGAGACCTGGTTCTGTGCCCTGGCTGGGAATCAAATCAGTGACCTTTGGGTTCTCAAGCCGGTGCCTTATCCACTGTGCCACCAGGCAGGGCCGAAAGTCACATCTTTAAATCATCTCTCTCTCTCTCTTTTTAAAATTTTTTTTTTGTGGTTTCCAGGAAAAATTAAGTGCTTATGGGGGAAGGAAAGGCAACATTCTAGAATGCGCCAATGTACTTCTCGCGTGTCCATTGGCTTGGGGGAGAGAAACAATGTTTCCTCCTGTAGCTTCTGTTTAATCCCACGTTACATGCTGTGTGTTTGAGGTCGACTCCCCACTCATCGCCTCTTCCAGCTCCAAATTCTCACCTGGTAACGATCTGCTGAAAAGCATGGAACATAGCACACAGCTTGATGTTGAAAGTCCCCGTGTGCCCTTCCCCTTTATGGCCTGTTCTGGTGCCGCAGAACCCGGGTTTAGTGTCTTGCCTGTGGCAACGTTGCTGAAGCCCGAATCTTTAGCTCTTGATGTTTCTGAGGAAGGCAGCCTCGGGGGGACAGCGGAGGAAGACTACACCCAGATGGATCCTTTACTTAACATTCCCCGAGGCTACATTTTCAATGACAGTTTTATTGGCCATGCTTTGAATATGAATCCTCCTCCTATGCACATCTCTGTTACAAAGGAATCTCATTCCAGCATGGCCTGTGCCTCTGTATTCAATTAAGAGCTTCACTCTCTACAGTGACCCAGTGGGGCCCTCCAAGAGGGACTTTAGGCTGACGCTCTGGGCAGAGCGAGTGCCCCTGTGGACACCAGGCAGGGGCCAGCGGTCAGCCCACCGAGGACAGGATTCCTTTGGGAGTGAAAGGCCGCGCTGGGTAGGCAGCATTGCCGGCAGTTTTCACCTGCAGCTGCCGGGGCCTTGCGGTGCCAGCCTGGCGAGACCTGGAGCTCCCTCCTTTCAGCCATTTCCCCTTTTCAAGCTGCGGTTCTTCCGGAAACGCCGCAGCAAGAACACGCAGGGCCGTGGGGGTTAGGCGCTGGGAACCGCTCCGTCCACGCACGGGCTGCACACACGAGCCCCAGCCGGTGCTGTGGCCGTCTCGCCCTGCGTTACCCTAGTTACCCTGCGCTCCCTGTCCTCGGGCTGGGACGGCGCCCCCCGGCACAGCCCCTTTCACCCTCACATCCGCTCGGCGGCCCGGAGCTGCGTCTGGGTGGTCACCTCGCTTAGGTCCGCAGCCAGCTGGGTGGACGGGGGCGTCTAGGCACTGCGCCTTCTGCTGGAGCAGCTCAGCGTCCAAGAGATTAAGTCGCTACCGGCGGGTGGCGTCCTATTGAGAGGCTGAATGAGTGTCTAGAGCATGAGTTTTCCAGACACCGAAGTAGCAATCGGGCACTTGCAGCCCGTTCGGTGCCTGGACGAGGGCAACGAGGCTAAAAACGCCCGATTTGGGTCTCAGGGCAGAGTGCCTGCAGCCCACGTGGAGAGGATGCTTCCGAGCACTTGATGCGGATCGAACCCCACCCCTGAGGGGGGCTGCCCTTGTCCCCACTAGACGGAGCGATACCTGCACCTCCTCTCTGTCCCCTCGCCCAGTTTTACCTTTTCCCACGCGGAACTTACCACGATGTCACCAACCAGACGTGCGTTGGTGGCGCGGTTCATTTCTTGCTTTTCTCCTGCCCTAGACTTAAGGGCCAGGAGGCCAGCGCCCCTGGTCTTTGCCTAAGGCCGTAGCTGACACGGTGAGTAGCTGGGGAGCAAAGCCGTGACGGGATTTCTTTCCTCACCCTCCACTCTCCATGGTGGGGCGAGGGGGCGCCTGGAACCACAGCACCAAGCCCTGCGTACGCTGTTTTTACCCCAAAACATGCCTATGATGAAGTTTCATTTATAAAACAGGCAGAGTAAGAGATTAACAACAATACCTAATAATAAAACAAAAAGTAGAACCATAGCCCGCACCAGATATGAACACGGTCTCTGTCGGAGGACGGAGTGTAACAGAAACACTCAGCAGGGAGTAGGAGGTCGAGCCATAGATAGGGGCTCTAACTTAGAGTAGGATATGTTTTTTCCCGCGCTAGGTCCCTATCCTTTGTTCCCAGCTCGTGATGCTTTGCCCCCCCTTGCTTCTGTTTTCCCGCGCTAGGTCCCTGTCCTTTGTTCCCCGTTTGTCCCCGCCTATGCCCACTC